>CAVNYN010226245.1:0-63657 GCA_963692815.1 Nyctanthes arbor-tristis | reverse complement strand
TACACGACGCTCTTCCGATCTCTACCCATTTTGTATTGTTTGCTTTGATTTGATCCATGTTAATCGTTATAGATTGAAAATTTGGAGATCCGGTAAAAGCAAACCGGAAATTGTTGTGAATCAATTGTGTTGCCATTACTACATTGGTATTTGAAAGGCAACGAGGCGCCACGGGTAGTAGAAATTTCTAGTATTTGTGGCCCTATAATGTGATCAAAAAGATTTGTGCATCTTCAAGTTCTTAAGATTGAAGTATGAATTGATTTTTATTAACCTTTGATAAACTGAATTGATGTATTACTCACGGGGTATTTTTATACTCACATTTTATATGACTCCTCTTTTATAGATGATCCATCGAAGAATTGTTGAAAAGAAAGCCGAGGAATAGAGGATGTCGCATGATGCAAGCCAGATTATCCATGTAATAGAAATTGATCTTTGGGCTTATTATGAGGATGAGCCTATGTTTGTTATGTATTTAGGCACCTCATATGAGTTCGAGATCTTTTGTGCATTCTCCCTCAATCTTGTGCACCATGACAAGATTATGATAGATATGTCAGTGTTTCTTATTTAATTATGTGTATGGAAGCTAATTTAACTAAATAAAATTTGGCTTTTGTGGAAAGTTTTGACACAAGATGTGGAATTCTAATTTTACTTGTAAGGGTTCCCAATCTTGTGTTCGGTTTTTAATATATATACAAAGTGACTTTTATTTATCGTGTTTCATGTTCTTTATACAAATACTACCCTTTAAACTAATTGAAGACGACAAACAATACTACTTCATTTAAAAAATAAAAGAAAGTTGATTGGCAATGTCATGTCCTCGATTGTGGACAAGAGTTGGAAAAAAAATGAAGAAATTTATAACGCTTTTGACAAATTCATTTAGTAATAAAGCTTTAACTAATGTTCTTAATTATTGAGGGGTTTGATATAAATTCACTATATCTCTATGTGAATTTCAACATAGTTGAGTGTATTAATTAATAAGAAATCATTTTTGTGGTCACACAAATTATAAAAATATATCTTTATTTTTTAAATAATTTATGTTTCTTATTGAAGTGCTAAATCCGTACCTTACATTGGCTGAAAAGTGATTTCCCATAAGACTAGCGCACTTGCACGGTGCGCTTCCTATTGTGTGCTCGAAGAGAGAGATAAGCTGCAGGCATCCGGTATCTTACTCAGGCACGGGCACAATTCAATTTCGTACAGATGCACAGAAGAAATTTCGCAACTTGCTATTTTGACCATCTGAAAATAGCATTCCATGTCCTCCAACTATGAATCGTATGCGATTTAGTCCCTAAACCTGTTACTTCTAAAAATAAAGAAAAAAATGATAAAGAAAATAATACAATTCCATGTGTATGGCTTATGCACTTGCACAATGAACTTTCAAGCGCTCGAAGAGGCAAGCTGTAGGAATCCAGTTTCAATCCCAAGCACATGCACAGTTCAATTCCAGTCACTTGCATATAAGGCTTTTCGTAACTTGACATTTTGACCCTTGAAAAAATTAAATACCATGTCCTCCAACTATGAACGGAATGCGATTTAGTCCCTAAACTATTTAGTTCCTCAAAATCCCATCCTCTCATTTGCACTTGTGAATCCATCTTCGAGTTCTATGTGTTTTCACCCAATAGTATTGCATGAATACTCCGAAAAGGCATCACTCCATCTTACATTTGAATTCACTAAAAATTAAGGGAAAACAAGCTAAAATAAGTAGAAATCAATTAATCAATCAAAATATAATGATAAATTTTCACTTTTTAACGCATAGATAAATACACTAAATGCACTCATCAATACCCGAATGGTATTAAAGAAGGATGAGAAAACTCTTCTTGAATTATTCAATGTCCAACAAAAACCTAGCAAGTGTGCACTTGCACGATGAACTTTCGAGGTCGTGCTTAAAGAGAGACGTAGGTTGTAGGGATCCAATTTCAGTCTTAGGCATGCGTACAGTTCAATTTCAGGCACGTGTACATTAGACTTTTCGCAGCTTGACATTCTGACCTTCAAAAAATTACATTCCATGTCCTCCAACTATGAATAGAATGCGATTTAGTCCCTAAACTTGTTATTTCCTTAAAATTCCATCCCGTCATTTGCTCTTGTGAATCCATCTTCCAATTTGTGTCTCTTCACCTAAAAGTATTGCATGAATGCTCCGAAAAGGCATCATTCGATCTTACAATTGAATTCACTAAAAATTAAGGGAGAACAAACTAAAATAAGTAGAAATAAATCAAAATATAATGATAAATTTTTACTTTTTTAAGGTATAGACAAACACATTAAATACGCTTATCAATACCCGAATTGTATTGAAGAAGGATGAAAAAACTCTCCTCGAATTATCAAAGAAATATTCAAAGTCTAACAAAAACCTAGAAAGCAATTGAACGACTATAAATTGTTTGACTCGCTTACAACACGTACCACAATTAAGTAAAAGTACTAATATAATGGCAATATATAAGTTGAACAACTAAAATAATAATAATAAAGTAGTAATGCTAAAATTCCATAAAGCTCGTCTACAACTTTAAGCTTTTGCTCAATCACGCGCTTCCAAATAAATCAAAGCTGACTTCTGCACTCTATCATCCTCTCAGGGGCAGAAAATATTCGCCCTCAAATAGTCACCATATAAGTATTTGGGAGAATATTCACCACGAAAAGGGACAAGATATTTGATGTTGAAAACATCTGAGGTGCGAATAATAGCTAAGTCCTCCCAACGCTCGAAGAGGCAAGCTGTAGGAATCCAGTTTCAAGCCCAAGCACATGCACAGTTCAATTCCAGTCACTTGCATATAAGGCTTTTCGCAGCTTGACATTTTGACCCTTGAAAAAATTAAATACCATGTCCTCCAACTATGAACGGAATGTGATTTAGTCCCTAAACTATTTAGTTCCTCAAAATCCCATCCTCTCATTTGCACTTGTGAATCTATCTTCCAGTTCTATGTGTTTTCACCCAATAGTATTGCATGAATACTCCGAAAAGGCATCACTCCATCTTACATTTGAATTCACTAAAAATTAAGGGAAAACAAGCTAAGTCCACCAATCAACAAAGCAAGTTACCCTAAGAATGGTTGATGACCTTGGTTTATTCATCAGTTTACGAACTACGCCAAAAGCGATTAAAAAACCGAGTATCATGATTGGAGACAACAGAAGAAGGCAACCCATGAAATTGAAAGATCTCACCAAAAAATAATTGTGCCACATGTAGTTTCTTGCAAGGAATAAAATGCACCATCTTAGAACATCTCCAGCAGACTCTCTAAATTTTAAGAGTATTTTTCACCTTTAAGAGAGAATCTACAAATTTTAGAGAGCTATTTTATTAAAATATTTGAAGAGCCTCTTTATCTTTTCCTTTTATTTTACTTTTTCAAAGAGCATTTATTGTTTTTCCAATGAAAAGGAATGGAGTGTGGATGGTGGATACAAAGGAATGGAGATTATACATAACGAGTGAGTTGCCGACAAAGGAATAGGCAAAAAATACGAATGACTGACCAAGTCAATCGAATGATCATGACCCATATGAGCAATTTCATGCAGCTCTTCACTGAGTTTTAATCGAAGACTACACTCGGGAATACGTAACTGAACACCACAGAATAGAAAACTATTATTGATAACAAAATCATGTCGGAGGCCAAATTGCACCGCTGTCCAAATGGAGCTAAAATAAGGATCAATGGCATACTGGTCACGAAAAGAATCAAAGCGCGGACCTAAGATACACATATTTGTAAGCAAACAATAGAGGTGACTTAATGCGTTTGCCACCTTAAAATCTCGATTTGTGCTTGATGACAAAAGTAAAATGCTAAAGAAATGCCACCCAAGAAGCATGACGAGCATATATAGAATCTTGGCTAGAAAGATGTTTAAGCGCCTCACGATCAGTAAAACGGATAAATTCACATTGAAAGAAGTAGTGCACCAATGGCGAATAGCTTGAACGACAACATAAATTTCAAGATTATAAAATTCAAATCAATGTAGCCATGTGCTCAAAATATTCAGTTCAGTCTAGACAAAGCCATAAAAAAAATAAATAAATAAATAAATCAAGACGTCATCCAGAATTCCAACTAGAGCTGTATTTAATATTAAAACGCAGTACACAAATCAATTTCAAGTCAAAATAAACCATGACATATTAAGATACCAGAACCAATCATAACCTTCGAAATACTGAAAATGAATAAACCAAATTACCACCCAAGGTTATCAAAAGAAAGCACCCAAGGTTATCAAAAGAAAGCATTAGTTAGCCACAACACAAAACAAGTGCCCCTACCAAAAAAAAAAAAAAAAAAACTACATTCACTCCAATGTAGAAACAAAAGAAAGCAAAAAAGAGGAGAATAAGTTCAAGCACTCCTCAGGGGTAGCTGTGATGAAGATGGTTCTGACAGAACAAACTGTGGTCTAACTGGCTGTGGATGAATAGAGGCCTCTATAGAAGAAAGCCGACTATCAAAGGTGTCCAAGCATACCCTAGCACGTTGGAGTTGTAGATTAACCTTATTGTATTCTCCTGTGAGGATACGCTGCTCAACAACGAGATTATCAACAGTGGTGCTAAGTCTAGTAATACCCTATTGTCCTTGCTCAAGAGTGCTCAGAACCTGCGGTATGGCTACGACAAATTGGGTAAGCTCATGAGGAGTAGTAATAATCTAGTAAGTCGAGCATCTGGTGGAGCAGGAACATTTTGAATTGGTGCATCTGGAGCTGGTGGCACCTCTCCTCCTACTCGGGTATCAGAATTTTTACTAGTACGTTCAGTTATTAGTAGCATTATTTGCTTCGTTACGTTGGCTCATCACTAGCAAGAGGAACTCTTGACTTACTCACAAATGCCACTAATGAGGCAGGAGAACATAAGAGAACATGGTGAATCCCCAGAGATAGCCATGTCTCAAATGTAGGAATACAAATAATTCCCACATAAATTTCTATATAAAAAAAAAAGCCGAAATTCCTCCCAAAAAAAATTTATATATATACACTTTTTTCAGCCCCAAAATTCGTTTAGAAAGAGCACAGTCTCTGAATTTTCATCAACAAAAAATCTATTATATCTTCCCCATGAAATCTTTGGTACGTCTGTGCTGACTATTCTTTACTAGGCGCTGATTTTGCAGAACAATCAATCAATTGATCAATCTTGTGGTGATCAGGTAGGGTTTCGATTTGATCAATCAAATCGGGGAAAAAAATTGAACTTGGGCTCAATTCTTTACCTGTCTTGGCTCAATACCATGTAAAAAAAAAAAAAAAAAAAAAAAAGAAAGGGTGGGGGAAATTAGAGAATAATTCCTATTTTTGATGGGAGCCTCAATTATACCCCTATGACTTGAAACTATTTACAAATCTACCACTTCCTATTGTAAAAATACCTTCAAAACTTTCCATATCAAGAAAATAATATTTATACGTCAAAAAAATAATATTTAAAATCTATAAATATCACATATTTTACTAGATTAGGGTTTATTCCATATTTTCCCACCCAGCCGCCACCATTGCCGGCTGCCACCACCACCAAGGGCTGCCACCATTGATTGCCACCATTATCAGTAATCTTTACCACCAAATTGCCGCCACCAGACCATCGCCATCATCCCATATATCGATAGTTTAGAGTGGAATCGACGTGCATGAATGAATTATTGTTGGTTTGGTAGTGGAATCAATGGGGAATTTGAATTTAGATATTGGTTTAGGAGTTGGAGGATAAGCCCTTAGGTGAGTAGGTGGGAGACGGTGCGGGATGGTAGCAGTGAGATGAGTGGAAGGATAATGTTACCATATTCTTTTACCGTTTGTTACCATGGTAGGTATAGTAGGCTGAGCAGTGGAAGGTCTTACCATGAATTTTTACTATTTTGTTACCATAAATGGTACGGGTGTGTGTGGTAGATTTGCTACCATATATTTTTGTGACAAGTGATTTTGGGGACATGTTAACAAGTGGTGGTGTTGCGACCAACCTTTATTAACATAAATTTGTTACCAAGTGATTTAGTAATAGTTTTGTTACTATTTTTGTTACTTTCCAGTGATTTTAATTGTAGTTTTTGTGGGGCTTTGTTACCTTTTGTTGTTTTTCGGTAATTTCATGGTGGTTGGATTATTTTTACTAAGTGGGTGTGACTGTGACTTGATTGCGCTTGTGGTGTTTGGCAGCAGTAGGCAAATAACTTGGTAGCGGTTTGTTACTAAAACACTACTTAATAATGATAATAATAAATAATAATAATTTTTAAGAAAATAATAATAATAATAATAAAATCTAATAAAAGGGGCATCTATATAATAAGATAGGGTATTTTTACAATTAGTTTAAATGACAAGGTTATTTTTCAAACACTTAAAAAGTTGGTTTTTATCCCAAAAAAAAAAAAAGGAAGGTTTTTTATCAAAAGAACCCAAAAAAGACTTTTAAGCTTTGGGTTCGGTCTATTTGAACTTGGGCTTAGGGGAAATAAATTTCGGCCCAATAAGTGTCGAACGCTTGAGGGAAAAAAGGGAAAATTGGTTCAATAAAGATGGCCAAGAAAAAGTTTAGTCTAAATAGGGTTTGACCCCAAAAATAAGAGTAAAATTAATTGAAAAACCTTTAAAATACAAATGTACAAATTTGCCCCCACAATTCTCTCCTAAATCAAAAGCCCTAACCTCAACGTTAACTCTTCCCTCTTGTTTTGCTCCAATCGTTAACTTCTCTATCTCTTTCTGTTCAAATCGTCAGCTCAGACCAAGCATTCAAAATCCAACAGCTCTCTCCACTCCCAAATCGACTCCTATTTCTTGCAATCGATAGTTTCCCAGACGGGTCTGACACCAAGCGTTTCCGGAGAAAGCGGTCACGTTGAATAGCTGGTTCTTGCAATTGGGCATTCCCAGACTGCCGTGGAGTTGTAGAAGAGCTGCTTCCGGTCAAGTTCTTGTCCACCTATGCAAAGCCCTTAAAAAATTGTAAGCTTTCATTTGTCAAACCAGTTATGATTGTCCTCTGTTAGCGGGCTGGTGCTTTGTTTCTGTTTGTTTTTTGCTTTTTCTTCTTGCTGCTGTTTTACTGTACTGTCCTGGAGTTCTGGCCTTTGCTTCTTGCTGCTTTTTTTGCTATTTTGGTGTGTCAACCTACAATGTCATGACCATTTTAAAATAGTAGTGGGGATCGTGCGTTGCACGATTACTGTTAGAAGTTCGATAGGGGCTCTAATCATATAAAGAAGGCAAATTTTTTGATACACATTCACATAATAATTGAAGTTTATTATTACAATTAGGGACTGGGTAAAAGTATGAGAGTAGATTAACATAAATGGAGAAAGAAATTCATAAATAGAGACAATATTCTTCAAATAGAAGCATGTTATAGACCTATCTAAATTTCATACAAATATTCATGGTATTTGCATAATTTGGACAAAGCTGGTTAAGTCATGCATGATTGAAAGTAAATGTCTCTTGGAGTAATGCAAAAGATATTAAAGATCATGTCATACCATTGTCAAAAAGTCATTTAGCCCAAAAACAACTTGAAAAACTTTATTCTTCTATCAACAGAAATAGCAAATAGAAGAGATGGGGGGTTAGCATGGGATGACAACCAATTCTTCTCTATCTCATGAGTAGTCCTATTTTTGGGAAAAGAACCCTTAGTTACTCACGCTATTGGCACTTTTCTTTCATTCCTTGAGCTTGTTTGCTTCTATTAATATTTATCTAGAAGAGTACAGTCTTACCATTTGTATAATGATTAAAGCCAGAATTTACGCGGGATATTATGATTGTTCTAGTCAAGGACCATGTTTAACACACTAACGTAATTTGCGGCGAAGCGTCCATTGCATGCTTGGGATAAGGAGTGAGCATGTCAGAATGGTTCTCTATTGGACCTCTATGTTCTGTTATATTTGAATAATAATATTATTATTAAGAAACTTTCAGAAAGGAGTTGAAGAAAATAAATGTAATAATACCCCCGAGTCACCAGCCCTCATTCGTCATGATGAGTTTTTGACCTTTAAGTAATAAGTTGGCTTACTGCTTTAACCCAAGTTAATGGAATATGAATTAGAAGGGCTATACACTGTGACGGTGATATTGATGTCTTGAAGGTGGCTGTAGCATCCCATATGTTTTTGGACATTGGTTTTGGACTATTGGGGTACCTGCCTGACAGGCTGACACCAGAAGATAGGGGTGAGTTAATGTTATGATGTGTTGAACTGTCCATGATATGGCAAAGACACATGTTTAATCTTGGATTTTGTAGTTTCTGTTCCTTTCGTGATCCTGGAGGATGAATGCCACACAATAGAGTCGATGATATTAAATTTGGTCCATCCAGGTGGTGCTTCATGTTTGACATATTTATCTCAGTACTTCAAAATTTTCCCCTCCGAGTGAAAGCACTTCAAGCTTTTCTCCACAAAACTTTTAACTTTTGGGTTCAAATTACCAAGAGATGCTTAATTTTCTGCGGACCTTTTTCTTCTTATCTTTTAGGTGTCAGGGAATATATTGATTTTCTAAATATCTAGGCATTTGTAATTTTAATATAGAAAACAGTTGACCATGTTACTAAAAACTGCTTAAATGAAAAATAATTTACTACGTGCTGGGTTGTATCATGTATGGTGTTTCTTCTTGGAACACACTCTCCTCATATACATATACTTTAGTTTCATTTTTCAACCGTTAGGTCAATTTTTGGTAATTACTCTTTTGAAGGGAAGGAATGGAGCTTAAAAATATGTTATCAGTTTGCAATGCCTTTTTGATCGCTCACTTTGTAGTCATTGTTTCAGTGCTTTTTCACTTTCACTTAAAATGTCACTACATTCATAAAAATGAAAAATGTGCGAGACTTCCTAATTCTTGGGATTGGGATCAATTTATGTGTCGTGCATTTCTCATGAGATTTGCTTTACTAAGGAGCTGCTCGAACTGTTTACACTCGCAACAAATTATTTGTTCGA
This sequence comes from Nyctanthes arbor-tristis, assembly GCA_963692815.1. Lineage (NCBI taxonomy): Eukaryota > Viridiplantae > Streptophyta > Magnoliopsida > Lamiales > Oleaceae > Nyctanthes > Nyctanthes arbor-tristis. The sequence continues at coordinate 54,604 of CAVNYN010226245.1, read as the reverse complement.
TTGCATATATCTGGTAGCTATACAAGCACCTCTTTTCAGGTTTCTTTTATCAAACCCTTTTTGGGGCACATCTAAAATCTGAAATTTGATGACCTTGAAATCATAAGTATCATTATGTGGTATTGATAAGATTTTGAAATTTCTATTGCCATGACGTTAATATGGCGTAAACGTAATTGTACATATGCATTCTCATTAAGAAACAAAAATTTTAATAGTTAGTATCAACAAACGTATTTGAAAGAAGCACAAAAGTACATTATGCTGCAAATTGGAAGGTTATCTTATAGTTTTTCTAACAATTACAACTAAAAAATGCAAATAACAAAGCAAAGAGAGAGGTAATTCACAGACGTTACGAGGCAATTTCCTTACTAAAGATAATAAGTATTCAATTTTCTACTAACATTATTATTTCATTTGTACATTGTTTCAATTGTAACCGCTTGGTTGTTGCTTACTCTATTTGATAATTCTTTTGCCTTTTTCTTTTGGTTCGGAATTCCTCGATATGGAGCTTTATAAGTAGTAGTAGTAGTAGTAGTAGTAGTAGTAGTAGTAGTAGTAGTAGTATTAACAAGGAAATTTCAGTGTAAGGAGATAATGGCATCCAATATTCATTTTTTTAATAATTATATGGATATTTGTACTGATTGGACACTCAATTGGACTGATTTATACTAAGTACTTATTAAGTTACTTATTTTGTAAGCATTTAACAATCTCTTTTCTCATCATGCATATTTTATCTACATATTTCGGTTCTAATATATTGGCTCAATGAATAAATAAAATAACTTCTAATAAATAGCTTATAATTAACATTTTAATATTTATAAAATGTGTATTATATAATATAGTTACTAGTAATAACGTCACATAATTACAGTTCATAGCCAATTTAATATAACAAGTATTAGTCTATGACAAAATAACAAAATATTACAGTTGACAAGTGTCTATAATCATACGTTATTTAATCTTATGTAATAATATTACATATATATAATTTATTTTGGTATTACCTGTGCAACTGGTGAAAATCTAGTTCCTTGTCGACGGCGAAAATTATTTCAAAAGTCAGGGGTAGAATTTATTTCAAATTTTTTAAGGGCTAGAATTTATAATAAATAGGAGTGCCGTAAATATGACTACCACCTAGGGGTACATATGTAATTAGCAGTTGAACACCCACAACCTATTTTCGCCCTCGCTACTGTATCACATCCACTACCCTCCTCCTCGCAACCGATTTTCGCTGGACACATTTATATAACATAAATATCTATATAAAAAAGCCGAAATTTGCCCAAAAATACTCTCTCTCTCTCTCTAAATTCATTTATAACAGGGTACATTTTCTAAATTGTCATCAAGAAAAAATCTATTGGGTTGATTTCACAAAAGGTCCGCCAATCTTTGAGTTAAAAATTAATTAGGTTCCCAACCTTTTTTTGGCTCTCCTAGGTTCCCAACCTTTTATAAATTTACACGATAGCTCCTTTTTGCCATTATTCCATCAATTTGTTAAAAAAATAATGATTATACCCTTAGCTTTTTATTTTAAAAAATAAAAAAATTTAAAAAGAAAAAGACAAGAATTTACAAGTTAGAACTGATTTTTAATTTTTGGGGTTTATGCTTGAAATTGTATTTGCTTAATTGGTTTGGTAGGTAAAGTGTAAAGCCCTAATTTTGAGCCTGCTTGAATATATCATGTGTAAGTGTTTGAAGTTTGATGTGTAACTTGTAAAGCCCTAATTATGTCATAAATGGGTTCTCCTTGCAAATGCATATTACATGTTCATTTTTCATTAATTATTTTGTTGAAAGGCAATTGACTTGAAGAATATGTGGAAAAATTGTTGCAAGCTATCTTGTATTTCCAATTATGCTTAATGCTTATTGTCATGCTTGAAGAATATGTGAAAATCTTAGTTTAAGCAAGTTTATTTAAAATTTAGATTTTGAGTTGAAGCAAGATTTTGAGTTTATTTTAAACTTAGTTTTAAGTATATTTATTTAAATTTAGTCTACTGTTATTTTTCATTAAGCGAGTTTATTTAGATTGAGTTTATATACTTGGAATTTTACGTGACAAATTGTAGTTGAATATTTCAGATGATGGGGCGATTTTGAAAAGAAAAGGCTTGTTCAAGAAAATCTTTGTAGCTGATTTTATTAATGTATTATTTTGCATTTTCTCTTTTCAAAAATTTTTAACTGCAGTGACTTCAAATCCTGGCTACGCCACATAGATTCTTTCTCCGTCTCTCATTCTTCCTCTTCTGTTTTGCTTTTTCATTTTTCTTTTTTAAATGCCAAACATTGAAACTAAAAATTCCAATTAAAAAAAAAAAAGTTGAGCGGTTTTTTGTAATTTTTTCTTTTTCCTTGAGCTGATGCATATATATACATAGGAGAGAATATATATACATGACCGGATGGTTTGGGGAAAGAGTTCTGAGTAAATTACCCAACTGAAAATGGTGTGAGTGATTAATGAGAAATTGACTTCTATCTACTTGGTTAGTAGTTTACTTTAGAATTGAAATTATATCTTACGCTAAAAATGATTAGCCTAAGACTTGCACCGTGTTCAAATAGATCTTGGTGGCATCAAGCGCAAACAAAAGAAACGGTGCAACAACTCTTTTTTTTTTTTTTTTTTTTTTTTTTGGCATAGGAGGATTCCGAAAAAATATAATCAAGATATGCCTACATCCTATTACTCGAAAAAAGGTGAAACAGTGAACAACTTTGCATGAACACACTATATATACCTTTAGACGAGAAAGAATAGGTCTATTATTGAGATTGAAATGTATAGAAAAATTATTCAGAAGTGTGAAAATTTATTTTTTGTGTAAAATGTGTAGGTGGTATTGATTTGATAAATTTTCTTACTTTTGATAAAACGCCAAAGAACAAGCTCTATTTTTCATTTTGCTTTATACAAAAAAGAAGATTTCAGGTTGAGAGGTAAATTTTCCTTTGGTCTCACAGCCCCTTTCAGTAGTTCATTATACAACTCTAGGCATTGAAAAAATCACGTGTCTCGTATAGACTCTTCAAAAGTTCATTATAACAGTAGTTGAGCGTGTAAACATGCGTGTTATCTATTTTCGAGTTGATTGCCTATATACATTATAATCTTGATGACCACAGTGGGATCTATGGATTGTTTGGTTGCCTTGTAATACATTCTCTCAAAGGCTATCTAAATTTTTGGGTGATTTTCAATCTAGGTCACCAATCTTTCAAATTTATATTAATTTTGCCCCCATTCTTTTTTTTGACCTACTAGGCCCCCAATCTTTCATTTCTTAGCGTATTATGTCCCCAACGTCGCTTTACACTCCCAACTTTTCAATTTCGTTATGAACCCATATCAATATGACTATTATGCCCTTACTTCTTATTTCCACTATGAGTCTCCAACCTTTTAATTTTTATATAATTTTATCTCCATTATTTTTTTCAGCATATAGGACCCCTAACCTTTCGTTTGTTATTGCGTTGCATTTCTAATAACATCTTCTGACCTCAAGCTTTCAATTACTAATTTTAACTCCTATTACAATTATCATTATACAAAATAAAAACCCTACCCATCTTAGCTCTTAGTGATAACAAAAAAACTCGATTTATACTAATCTTGATTGACATCTAATTCGCGTAAAAAAAAAGGTTTTCAATCTAAGAGTCGGTATAACATATCGGATCAAGTTTTTTGATTCAGCACATATCACGTAGTGGATATAGATCAGGGTAGATAAAAAAATGTCATTTTCAATATACAAAAATGAAACCAAAAATGTACTAATCAGTGGGTCAGATCGGATTGAAATGAATAACAAAACAGACGCAAATTAGAGTGAAAATCACAAAGAGAGACAAGAAATGAAAGGAGAATAAAGTATTATGGCTATATTTATTTTTTATAAATCAAAAATCAATTTTTTTGAGTAGATCTACCAAATCCGTATATGCCAACGTGATTTGTGGTAGATTAAGAAATCAGATCTAATTCGTCACGCTGATACCTAGATCTACAACTTTATTCAATGAACTTGATATCTATCGAGACTGCTATGAACTGATTTTTTGTTACCATTATTTTCGACTGTTATTAGATTGTGTTGAAGTGAGTTAGAGTGGGTGAACTTCTTATTTTATATTATTATTTATTTTTTATTTAAATAATAATCAATGGTATCAATAGTAAAAATTAAAATAAATTTGGTTTAGAGTGGGTGAACTAATTCTGTTTGTAAAGATTCAAGGTCATACAATAAATTCTAAATAATTTGGTTTAGTTAGTATTTCAAATTCAAAGCAATACATTGATGGTCTGCGTACTATTTTATGGTTATATACTATATTGTTTTTGTGTTAATATTAATAATTTTGTATGTTGCACAACCACCACCAAAAAAAAAAAAGAGCTAAGCTTTGTATGTCGTAACTTCTATTTTTTAATCATCGTCATCCGCCCCCATTACTTAAAATGTCTAGATACGCCACTTATTGAGTGCTATGTGTCATTATTTGATACACATGTATGGTTTTTGCATTGAAAATATGGTTATCTGGTGACCAAACTACACAGAACCTTATCTGCTGCCGTGCATGGCAATTAATCCGCTTGCATGTCCATCCGTTATGAAAATTTGAAGTCAGATTTGCCTGGTCCTTTTTGGTTTATCTATATTTTCAGTTATCCTTTTTTCCGTTCCCTTCTTGTATCCATGCACAATTTAGGCACACACTTTCTTTTATGCAGGTGGGTGCCGATGTGAATTTGGCTGCTGGCGGAGAAAAAACTCTCTGCACATTGCTGCAATTGAAGGCTGCCCAGAAATCATTAACTACTTATTACAAGCTGGAGCAAATCCTAATGGGATAAGCAATTTAGTATTTGAATATCATGAAGTAGGTTTTTGTATTTAATGATTTCTGCTCGAGTTATTAATTAGAGATTATTTAAAACATTAGGGTTCACTTATCAAGTGGAATATTGTTTTCCGATAAGTTAAAAAATACCATCAGGCATCTCAAATGTGCGAAGCACATGCAATTACTGATCATTCATCTCATTTGCGATGAGTTTTTGAGAAAAAGAGTTTAGAGTTTTTTAGCATTCTATATACAGTGTTGGTCATTTTGCTGCCCTTATTGCTTTAACTTCAAATTACTCTGAGCATGATTTATGAAAGCTCCCATCATATCCGTTCTTGTGCTATCTAGTTTTGATTTACAGTCTCTGATTTATCATTTCCTAAGATCTAACTAGCTGATGCATAAGTTGTGGAAATGCAAATTTGAAGCATTTGATTATATGATGGTATGTGCAGCTGGTGTTACTAAATTTGCCATGTGTGATTAAAATCTCTCCCTGCAGGATGACTGGAAGCCAAAGAAGCCAATACAAGTGGCAGCTTTAGAAGGTAATAAGGAGGCAGTTGAGCTTCTTTTCCCCGTGACTACGCCAACTGATGGTATTCAAGACTGGATGTTGATGGAATTGTTAGAGAGATGCCCTCTAAAAATCGGAAAAAGGTATTCAGTTTATTATTTGCATTGGCTTATTCAGTTTATTATTTGCATTGGCTTAGTGTTCCCATAAGATATTAAAGTGTTTTTGTTTTTAGTGGGTTTGAGGGGATGAAGAAGGCAGCAGATACAGCAGCCAGCAGAGAACTCGTCAAGAGAAAAGAGTGTTAAGAGATGCAAGCATCTATGTGTTTTTAGCTTTGTTCCTTAGTTGGTAATAATTAACTCATGATCTGGCCTCTTCGCCCGTGAAATTTATGCTCTACAATGAATTACATCTGTTTAGTGTATTGAATTATTATAGGTTGAATTAAAGTTTAGTATGAAGTCAAATGTATAGTAAAAGGTAGATGGTTAGATGCTATCGTTTTGCTTTATCAACAAATTCCAGTCTACTTCCATATATCTCCACGTGACTTTTTCCAGAAAATCAAGGATTGTTAGGGTTAATGTCACCATTAGTCCTCAATCTTTCAACTTTTACACAATCTTGTCCCTATTCTTTTTTTCTCACCTTGTAGGTCCCCAACCTTTGATACAATAGTTGGGTAATTTTTCCGTTAAACCCTTACAAATTGACCATTTTACCCTTATATTTTTAAAAGGTTGGGGACCAAAAGTGAAAATTACCTTAGATTTATGAAAAATTGATAATAGGAAAATTTGAAAAAGAAAACAAATTAAAAATAAATATTGTTAAAAAATACAAAAATAAATTTATTCTTTCCAACTCTATCTCACCCGTGTATGTATTTGTTCTGTGATTGATTTTAACATAGATTCACTTCCCTTGAGAGAAAAGTTTGACAGAATTAATATTTATTTTTAAATAATTGATATATGAAATGTATAGAGAGTAAAACTGCAATTATCATCATTAATATATCACTAACACTTTACGGGTTCTATAAGTTCATAATTTTTAAATTTTAACAAAAACTAAGTTGTTCTTGCAATGAAATTTTTAGAATCAAAACATCATTTAGTACAAATTGTCATAATTAATAAAACTATAAAAAAAATGATAGAAATAAATATGTCTATCATACTTTTCATTATAATAGATATTAAAAATAAAAATTAATTTCCTCAAATTGGTCTCCCATGGTAGAGGAATCCATGATAAAATAAAATCAGGGAATAAATACGGGCTGGATCGGGTGAGGGTTTTTTCATTAATATTTGTTTTTAATTTGTTTCATTTTAAAATTTTCTTATTATCAATTTTTCTTAAATCTAGGGTAATTTTCAATTTTGGTCCCCAACCTTTTAAAATTATAAGGGTAAAATAGTCAATTTATAGGGTTTGAATGGAAAATTGACGGAACTTTAACGGAAGGACGAAACCCAACTATTATAACAAAGGTTGGGGACCTACAAGGTGAGAAAAAAGAATGGGGACAAGATTGTGTAAAAATTGAAAGATTGAGGACTAATTGTGACATTAACCTGGATTGTTATCATGTCACGTATTTGTCACACTAAATAGAACGTCAGGCGCAGATAACAAATTGCAAAGAAAACTTGTCACCCATAGTATGGAAAATGTTGAATTGTCTTGTAAGAAAAAACAAATTATAAAGAAAAAAGGACATACCTAAATCTCATTTTTGATTGCAGGTGTAGTAAGTTGTGATCATGAATTCATGATTTGCATCCTAAACTGGAAAAAGGACGATCATGAACCAAGTTTATCGCCTGCATACTATCACTATCTATTCTCTCCTTTTCAATATATGTCGTTTCCTCAATTTCTTCGAACTTTGCCTTGTCATGTACGGAAATTTTAAGATAAAACCATACCTTACGACATTAAAGTCTTTGCCCGGATGAAGACAGATGAAATCCAGGTCTCCGGGGGGAAAAAAGAGTAATTTAAGAAGAGATATTTTTGACATGGGTTTGTTGGCAATTTTAAATTGACTGTTTATATGTAAGTGATGGATTTGAAGGTCTATGCACAATCAATACATGATGTCCAACTAAGTATTTCACTTTTTTAGATTATAAAAAAATGTCTCTGTAGAATTATTGTCAAGAGAAAACATGATGTCCAACTAAGTATCTCACTTTTTTCATGTTAGAAAAATATTTCTCCCTAGAATTATTGAAGGAGAAAACGCCAGGTTTCGGTTGGAGGTTGAAAGCAGAACCAAGGAAAAATGATTAAAAAAAAAAGGGAAACTTTTTTGAGCCAATGTGATCTAGGGAATCTATGTAGATGAATTTTCCGTCGGAACCATTCTCCGAATGGAGACCGATCAAATAATTGGTCAAAGTGGCCACAACTAATAACTTTTCTAAACCAATTTCTGAACACTTAAAACAGTTAAATATCTATATAAATAACAGTTGAATTCATTCTTGAAACCATTGATGATAGTACAACGACTAAAGAAGCAACTGACAGTAAAATAACATGTATCCAGGGAAGTATTTTCTAGTACGACAAGAACAATAATAATTCTTCATAAATTACGAAAACAATAATCTAATGTAGCAACTTGTCACAGTTGAACTAAGCGTCGAATGTCCATGGGGTACGCGTCTGATGGCTTCTCTGCGCTGTATGATCTCCTCCCGACAATGGTATTTGCTGCCTCGCCCGGGTGGAATGCATCCCAAAATAGATATTCATTTCTGTTTTGGCATGGTGTTTGAAATGGAAGACATGTTATTTGCCCATTATTCCTCCCCACCCCACAACATCCTGCATTTGTAACCCGAAAACCTGCAAAACCAATTCCATTCCATGTCAAAAATCCAATTCATTCATATTAAGAAAGAGTTTTGAGCTTCCAAATTTTGATTCATTCGTACCAAAGGCTGATGGGTTGTCAATCAAATCCTGGAAAATTCCATAGGCGTTTATGTAGATAAATTTTGCGTCCGGGGTATTGTTGTTGAACTCATCAACTAGTGCTTTAAGTTTGTTGTTGAATATTCGATTTGCGAGGTTAATTCTTTCTACACAAGTTGAGCCATCACCGCTGTTTTGTGCCAATGCATTTGGGCTACACCCAATTTGACCCACCCCATTCAAGACAAACTTCCTTGCTCCATAATTGTACAGAGCCTGGAGTCACATGATTAAAAGTGGAAAGATGGTAAGATTTTATTGCAGAATTAATGACCAGTAAATGGATCTTTTAGACTTGCATACCCGAAGTTGCTCGGTGTACTCTTGAATCAGAACATCAGCATATTGTTCGGGAGTGTATTGGTTGGCGGTTGAGTAGTAGAGAGGCATGAAATAGTTGTTAAGGTAATCGTTACTTCCTAGTCCGATTGAGTATATACACTTGCTGAGATAATCTGCAGCTGAGTCCTCGTCCCCTAGTATGTTCACCACTTCTGATACCGTGTTCTTGTAATTATTTACCTGCCCGGTAAAATCAATCCGGCCGCCCTACAATGATTTTGCAATCAAGATTAACATCGCCATTCATGTTAGTAATAATCCTATTGGGATTGAGAAGTCCATGATTCATGCACATATATCAAGATATACAAGATTTCACGGGATAATACCATGTGTACAAGTTGTTAAAAAGTGTTGTACAAATAGTAATATATGAAGATTTTTTTTTTTGGTTGGGATTTTATCAAGAAAATGTTTTTAGTTTTAACTTACCAATTGCTGACCAGTTTCTGATCTAATTCCTGCAGCTGCTGATGCATAGTTCACTCCCCTGAGTATGTCTCGGCCACGTGCAGCAGCATACGGGGGGATGTAGTCGTCAAATCCCAATAGCTCGGCTTTATACATGCACGTTATGTTTGATCAAGTCAAGTCATCTTGTCTAACTATAACAGCTTAAGTTTTTAGATATGAAGTGATTTCAGTGGGACGAGAGAGGCTTACCAACGGCATCGACTGTGGTTTTACCATTGGAGAATCTTCCAGTTGGTCCATCAGGATAATCAATCCCATAAGGTAAATAGTTTGCTTTGGCCAAGGATTGGATGTTATTGTTATTACCATTGTCCACCAATGAATCACCAAAAATGAAATAACACGGAACTTGGGGTTGGGCGGATACCAACGCCACCAAGGCTAACGTCACCATACACACTGCAAACCACCTCTGGGTCGGCCGACAACCCATTTTCCGACTAAGATAACGACCAAGCTCGACAAGGAAAAGGTAACAGAATGTGAAGCCTAAAGGGCTGGTCTTGAGAGTGATGAAAACTAAGTACACACATATATACATTATATAATATATAGTTAAGGTTTAGGACAAAGAAGCTATAGCGAGATCCTATCTTTCTTGTTTGGAGTAGTTAGATGCATTGATTTCACGCGGACATTTGATTTCCAGAGTGGTCACTGGCTATGCAGGTTAATTATTCTATCTATCCATTAAAAAATTCCTCTTCTTTAATTTGAACACGAGTCGACGGCTATAGGCCACAACTTGTATATACAAGTGACGGCAAGACTTGATCACGGGTTCTGTCTTCTCTGATACCTTGTTTAAGCCATTAGATCCAGAGTTTGAAGCTATTAAGGCAACGGCCACGCACTTCTTTGTTTACGTTTTTCATATTCAGCAAAGATCATGGCAAGTACGAATGAATGCCATGTACAATAAGACTAAACTAGGCATGTCTATACCCTTTAATCAGTAATTGCAAATAAGTACATAATACATATAAATATAATTGATACCTACATTACTATAAGGCCGTTGATTCGAATCATTATTAGCCGACCTGAATTGAGTACTAGTTCTTTTCTAGGGTAAAAGGTCTTGTTTTTGTATCTCCATTTTAGGATCCAAAACTAGTTGGTTAGATGGTTAGAAACTAGCCAGAATTGAGACAGTAAAATCACATCAAGGGCTAACGATTAAGACGCGGAAGATTGAATAATCAAGATCAGATGATTAATAAGCTCTTGTGGCCCTGTGGATTTCTGGGAAAGTTAAAGAATGTGCAATTTAATGCTTGGTAGCTACAGCAACTACTTGAGTTAATGCTTGGACCAAGTCTTTATTTTCCAGTGCATAGATGAACATAAAACAGTGTTGATTTATGGCGAAATTATATTCAGGATTCCGGTGACTCCCCACAAGTCACATGGTTGAGAGAAGAAAACCAAATGCACGTACATATTATGCATAATATTATTGTGCTCCATTCTCTCGCCGACAATCTCTCGACATAAATGTCGTTATGAATTCGCGTTTGATTAAGCATAAACTGTTTAACATTGGCGTCATTTCATGCATAAAGAAGTTTAATCTGTGTACCTGGTACGAGTCCTTAATTAGACGACAAATGAACACATCCAAGTATAAAGGGCAAAAATTATATACCGTCATATGTTTGGCTGGAGGAGATCGGGACTAGTACAAAGGGAGCATAAACTAGACCTCCAATAAAGAAAGAATATTAGATTAACAAAATAATAATGGCTAAATGAACCCTAGATGTACTAGACTTGCGTATATACACTAGAAAGGGAAATTTACTAAGCTTATTATCGGAATCAGGTCGGTCTCTTTGTCTTTTAGTTTTGAGTTTTCTTTACAAAATTTTTACTTAATTAATTTTGAAAACGCAATTTTAAAAATATCAAAATAAATGAGCCCTTAATTTCTACCAAGGATACAAGATAAGAAGGATCAGAAGCTCCAAGATTTGACAGTCAAGAAATAAAACTATTGCCACAACCAATTACAAAAGTCAACTAACACATTGAATGTATAATAATAAAGGACCTTCATAATTTTAAATACATAAAGTGTAGCCAACTAGAATGAAAAGGAAATATTCAGAGAGGATAAATATAATCAACAAAATTGATTAAGATAGCATTTATTGAACATGTGATCTTGATACTGCCATTAATTTCTAATTTAATAGGGCAGTTGAAGAAACGAGCGCTAGTAAACGCATATACTTGCCCCAGCTCTCAATTGCGACTTTTTCTTCCATTCCATGGATGTATCTCTACGGCTGATCGGTCTCTGTCGACCGTCGTGTCACAGACACGCAAAAAGTTGCTGACATTGCTATCTTCATGTAAGTAATGCGACTTAAGTCACTTGATTTAAAAGATTAAATGATTATATCGATTAGCAGTTTATATCATCATCATCTTTAGCATGCCCTTCACATACATATAGTAGTGATTTTTTTTTTTCCTCCATCAAAACCTACAATGTGCATATATCATTTTGGTTGGTGATGCAGAGATTTGAGACTACGGCTTTTCTCTGCTTCAATAACACATATTGAAGTAACTTGATTTAAAGTTGTTAAATGAGACAGTATTTATGTGCATATTACACAAGGAACCAATGTTAGTTCTAATTAAAACCGGACTACATTATTATTATCATCTTCAACATCTATCAACAGTGGCAAATCTCTAGAGATTTCAAGTAATAGGGCCAAATAATGATCACAAAAAAGAAGAGTTTCAAAATAGATTGGGGGGAAGAAGGAAAAAACAAATATTACTGGTTTACACTAAATGTTATATACTTTTCTTGAACAATAGTTATGATCCAAATTGTAACTTTTCAATTTTTATATACAAAATCTCAATAAAATTTTTGGACGGTGGGGGCCATTATCCATAGTCCACACTTCCTCATACTGGATCGGCTTGTCCAATTCTGACGCCTTACATATGACAAGGTATAACACTATATAACCCATGTGGCGTGTATGTGGCGTGCCCCATGAGTTATATGGTGTCATATCGTGCCATATATATGGCGCTAGATTAATTTTACTAGATCGGCCCCCATTTATGACTATTGGCCGATGAAAGTTATATCATTATTCACGATGGAGAATGATGTTTGAAATTTATGTTCTTCTTGCCATACAAACTACAAAGAATTGCCTAGTAACTGTCATGAATAAATTAATTACTGAACTTTCTTGCGTACCTAAAAGAACACTTACCAAAATGATCAACTTCCATTTTCATAATGCTAACGGAGGTCTATGCTAATTTGCAACCATAAATTTAACTTCTTTAGCACGTCCATTGGTTTGTGAAGTGACTTCAAACAAAATTGCACATGATCGATCATTGTGCTTGAAGCCCAATGACTCGTAACGTTTACTTAACTCACTACGCTGAGTTAGGATGAGAATTGGGCTTGTGAGCTACAGTGCTCACCAAGATGGAAAACAGGTATAGGCAAGGCACAAGGCAAGCCATAAGTTTGAATGACAAATTTTCACGAGCTCATTTTGATCCCACGACTTTTGAGTTTCGAGCAATCAAGTTGGTAAATTATACACAACAACTCGGTCATGTCGGAAAGGAAAAGGGAAATTTTGATCTAGTGTTCATACAGCGCCACATGTTAAAGAAACCACATGGTTTCTTCCACGTGCGGTGAATGGCAACAAACGTGCTACAATAGACCTATAGGCATATGTTTTTAAACCTTCCCAATCCTAGCCCATAAGTTAAGGGCTTCCTTCGAACCTAGAATTCAAGTTTCTAGACATAAAACACAATTCCAGACTTCATTTTTTTTGAGTTTTAATCCGGAGACACTGGGCATCGTTGTTATGGAGACACCGAGTTTATGTAATGCATTCTCCTCAATTAATTTATATGACCCTATATGTTGGCCTATGAAATTAGTAAAGGAGATTGCACCACATGCACATATGTCTTTATTATAGAGACACCCGGTATCTCCATATCAAAATTGACTTTTTCCCCCTCCATAAACTGGGGGAAAAAATTTTTAAAAAGTTACTATATCTTCAAAGCAAACATATTTGATGGATTTCAAAATCTATATATATATATATATATATTAATATTTGATATCTCAATAAGTTAGATGGTTTGATTGGGCTTAATAAATTAATAATTTTGCTATGTGATTAGCTGCTTGATACAACAATGTGCCAATCGGTTGATCTACTAACAATAAAAAGGAAAAGTTAAACAATATATATATATATATAATGTGTTAAGGTCCTGCATTTTGTTTCTAACTTTCTTTTTCTTGTTCTTTTTTTTTTTTAACCCCGTCTTTTCTTCCTTATTTTTAATTTATCTCATCTCATGAAAGTCAGAAAGGAATTTGTTTTCAGGACTGATAAGACCATCTCCAACCCACGCTAAAATACCGTGGATTGGCCTAGTTTGGCGTCCAGTTGCTGCTCCAACCGGACGCCAAACTGGAACTCCATTTTGGAGTTCCAGATAATATGCCGTCCAAAATCTCAGTTTGCCTTTTTTTTTTTTTTTGCAATTCTGTATATTTACGGAACTGCTATTCAATCCTTTATTTATTATTATTATTATTATTATTATTATTATTATTATTATTATTATTATTATTATTATTATTATTATTTGCTTTGTTTTTGCTAATTCTATTTTAGACTAACATTGATGCTTTTATTTTACTTCTTGTTAATGTCATCTAACTTCTTATCAAAATTTCCTTTTCTCCCTTAATTTAATTGTATCATTGTGGTATGAATTTAATGTTTATGTTTTCTTTTTTTTTTGGTTAAATTATGTAATTTAAAAAAAACTCTTAGTATAATACACAAACGACGTCTTGCACATAAAATTAAAGTGAACGATTACAAATTGAAACATGACACAACATAAACAGTACAAACTAAATCACCCATACACATACAAAATGACAAATTAACCTACACCACAATACTGCAATTAGAAACTAGTCATCGAACAAAGAAAGAAAACACACACATGAGCATAATACTAAATGCAACAAGAACACAACTACTTCTTGACGAAGGATGATGAGTTAGTAGTCTGGTAAATCAATATGTGATCCATCTAGACCGTCAAAGAACTGTGCAACGCCGCTAGAATCACCTTGAGACTGACCACGAGTCTCTCTTTCCCTTTTACTCCAAATTAATGCTTGCTGGTGAAATACCTGCTCTCCAAACCTAGGATCCATCTTTGTCGATCCATCTGCAAAATTTTGTTTTCTTCTTGAAACCTTCGTAATGCAAGCTTTTCGTCTTCTTTGTCCTCTCGACGCTTTGAAGTTGAATGATTTCTTCTCTATGTGCCTCAGTTTTGTCTATATACTTGACCATTTGCTCATTTGCATATGTAATAGTTTGAAGAGCTTTTGACTGTTCTTCGTTACATTTCCTTTTCACCTTAGCCTTTTTAACCCCCATTGGGCGCCCGCTAGAGGATCCTCCGGCACTGTCCTCATCTAAATTAAGGGAGAAAGACCAGGAGATCCTATAGCTAGAGATCCTGGGGTTGGAGAATGGTCAGACTGTGACGAGGTATTGTAAATCGAGAAACCTGGAATCGGCACATCGTCAGAACCTTTAAACTTTTCCTGGTCTTTCAACATTGGCCACACGTGTTCAAACTTGAAAGTTTTGCTAGGTTCTTTGACTTGACAGTATATTTTCCTAGCGTTGTCTATCTGTAACTACAATGCAACCAAAAATTAGTATATAGTAGTTGGACTATCTTGTATAGACATGCTAAAGATAATACTTATGACGTCCTTCTCAGATGAACCACTTTGGTTGGCTAGTTCAACCTGTCGAACACATTCATTGAATTTGGTAATAGCTTTAGCAATATGTTGAAAGTGAATTTGGAGGGATCGGCCTGTGCGAAGTAAAGTTATGTGAGGTGGAAGTGCTTCGTTATACTTATTTGCAACTCTATCCCATAGTTTCTCTCTAGACTGGTTAATTCCAACTATGGGACATTGTGAAATATCTATGTAGGCAATGCATAGGAGAACATCTTCTTCTGTTGTGAAGTTTGTACCTCTACTCATTTTGCTGATATTAAAGGCAATGGATGTAAAGATTGTGTATGATGTTGGTGAGAAGGATGCAAGATTGCACTTCATTTTATATGAAAATTTGAGTGAGACATTTTCAGCAAATAATTTCAATCCAATGGAAGGGGTTTGAAAAATCGATCTGACGGTCGAAAATCATCATACATGGATTGGATAAGATTACAATTTAAAGGTAAGATAAAAAAGATAAGATATACTGAATAAAGATAAGATAATAATTACAATCTAATGGTGTAGATTAACCCAAGCCATCTAACGGTCCTGGTTCATCAGATGCTTTTCAGATATAGTAAGGACAATTGAAACGCTCCGATAGTATATATTCACACAATTCGTCCGACGGTCCTGGTTCATCAGAGCGTTTTAGAAAAAATTGGAACAAATAATGGTCCGTTGCTTGAGCTTTGCAGAGGCTTTTCAGAAAAAGTAAGAATAATAATAGAAGTTATCGGACGATGGAGAATCTATCCAATCCATTCTATGGTCCAGATTTATTAGAGCTTTTTAGAAAAAGTTGGGACAAATAATGGTTCATTGCCTGAGATTTTCAGAGGTTTTATAGAAAAGTAAGAACAATAATAGAAGCCATCGGATGGTGGAGAATCCATCCAATCCATCTAGTGGCCCAAATTCATCAAAGCTTTTCAGAAAAAGTTGGGACAAATAATAGTCCGTTGCCTGAGCTTTTCAGAGGCTTTTCAAAAAAAATAAAAACAATAATAGAAGCTATTGGACGGTGGAGAATCCATCGAATCCATCCTATGGTCCAGATTCATTACAGCTTTTCAGATAAATCAAGGACAATAATTATGATCCAGCTAGTGTACAGTGAGTGGTCTATATAATACTCCATGAACTCCACCAAAACATCATGACTCTAAATACTACATCACATAGTAGCCTGTCCATTCACTATACAAAAATGAATTTCAATTTCAGCAGCCCTTCCAATGAATACTATTCATCTTTGTCATTATCTGGAGGCGAATTTGATGTAGACGAGCTCTTAGAGAATGAGCTTTAAGTAATCGATACAAAACAATAACTAGTCTGTTGCCTGAGCTCCAATAATGCATTTGATGTTTCCCTTTTAACCCAGCAAGGTATTTCCACGCCTAATCGCAGCTTGGTTCCGGGTCACCGGGTCATCAATCGTGACTAAGCAATAGCATAAAGAAATATGCACAACGACTACTTTGCACCCAATGCGTTGTACGACGAATCATTGTTTAAGCAACATTTTCGAATGTCAAGAATATTATTCTTACAGATCGTAGAAGCTGTCCAAAGTCATGATAGTTATTTTATTCAAAAAAAGAGCCGGACTTGGATAGCTTGGACTGTCTCCGTTGCAAAAAGTAACAGCAGCAATTAGGATTCTAGCCTACAGGATGGCCGCAGATGCAATAGACGAGTACGTCAAGATAGATGAGTCAACTGCTACTATGAGTGCTAAGAAGTTTACCATGCAATAGTCGAGGTATTTAGGGGACGCTACTTGCGATATCCAACGGCTGAAGATGTTGCAAGATTGCTCTATATCGGTCAATAGCGTGGTTTTCTAGGTATGTTGGGAAACTTAGATTGTATGCATTGGAAGTAGAAAAATTGCCCTATTGCTTGGGTAGGATAATACGCTAGGCGAAGTGGTCATCCCACGATAATCTTTGAGGTTGTTGCTGATTATGATTTATGGATTTGGCATGCACATTTTGGAATGCTTGGTTCAAACAATGACGTCAACATATTGGGTGCATCGCATCTCTTTGCAAAACATAGCCAATGATGCCGATCTCTACTGCCCACTATGTGATACAAGGAAAGGAGTACAACATGGGTTACTACTTGGCTGATAGTATATACCCGAAGTGGGCTACTCTTGTGCAAACAATTCAAAAACCTCAAGGACGGAAGAAGAAATACTTCGCTTAGAAGCAGGAAAGTTGTAGAAAAGTTGTTGAACCAGCTTTTGGAGTTCTCCAAGCCAAGTGGGGAATAATTGCTGGACCGGCAAAGCTGTGGAGCAAGCGTGTGCTACATGATATCATGACAGCATGCATAATTATGCACAACATGATTATCAAGAATGAATATGATATACATGCACCGATCTTAGAGTGCCCTGAGCCTCCTACTCCATATGTGGAGATGGTTACAGATAAGGATGAGCGCTTTTAAGAATTTCTGACACGACATAAGCAGATAAGGGATAAGACCGCGCACTATCAACTTCGTGATGCCCTAATTGAGCATTTGTGGGAGGAATATACTAATTCCGATACTTAATAGAGTTGCACTTGTTGTACTTTTTTATATTTATTATATGCGTTTTTCCAACTATATAGATCTTTTTTCCCATTTGTGATTAGTCCCGTTTGATGTTACGGGTTATCGCCATGTACTTTGTACTTATTTTTCGATGTGAAAATAAATGTTATATTTTCGACTATTTATTTAAAATTTTATATGTGTAATAATTAATAAACGAGAATATAATTGATTAGTTTTCAATATATATTACTTATTGAATATTATAAAATGTAGAAAATATAGAAAATATAAGGTGGATAATATGTGGGGTCCTTTTTAGAGTTTATAAGTTGAAGAAAGTTTGTGAAATAGAATTTGAAAAACTATATTTTAGAATTGTAAAACTGTAAAATAAAGTTATCTGATTTAGATGGCCTGAAAAATTAGCGCCCTATTTTTTTTCTCGCATATTTTAGTAGTCTTGCTTTTAACCTTTCAATAAATACTTCTTTCCCTACCAGATTTTCCATTAAAATACAAAAAAGTACTCCGTAGACGTCAAAAGTCTAATTTATACAAAAAGATAATAAATAAAATATTTAGATATATAACTATTAATTAGTTGCATCAGTTATGTTCACCAGTCCATTGTGAGTGGGGTTACACGCCTACTTTTGATGTGACACACATATAGCCGATACATTAAAATATTCCGATATTGTAGGAGCACACATAGCTACCATGTGTATCAACTATGTATGTACCACATCAAAAATAGACGGTGTAACTCCACTCACAGTGGGAACAGGTGAACAAAATTGTTAGTTGCATAGTGTTTTAATCTAAAAAATCCCCTATTAGTCAAGAACTTACCAAAGAAAAAGAAATGTTCAAGTCGTGAACGGGGAATGCTGGTAGGCCCAATACATATTTTTGGAAAAATGACATTTAACACTAATATATTCTAATATTTCTTTTTTATCCATTTCAAATTAGTCCTCTCGTCCTAAAAAGATGTTCTCCTATTCTTTTTTTATCCTTAACAAATTATATTTCTGTTTTCTTATTTAACTTTTTAGTTTTCTAAAATACTCTTATTTATTATTCATAGTAATCAAATAATAAAGAAGATTTAAAATGAAATATTAAATAAACCAAAGAACATATTAAAAAATACATTCTTAAATTGTATATTTTCAACAACATTAATTAAGTTTTAATCTATGTAAAAAATGAAAGTAGAATATCTTTGTGGGACTTGTGAAAGAACTCAGAGAAGACTTGAACATGTGGCAATTGGGTTTAACAAGTAAACCTTAACTATTTTGCCCATTTGTTTTATTTGTTAATCTTTTTCACTAATAAATTAACATACCAAATCTGAAATTTCAATTCTAAAATAGGCTCTAATCCATCATAGTTTGTTAATCCACCATCTCTACCGTGTGTATTGGTGAATTTAACGTTATTTGAAATTTTTATTGCATTTTACATTTATTTTTGAATTTGTTAGTTTCATTAGGATTTTTTAAAATGAGGCGAGTACCAGACATTTTTTCCATTAATGTGTGTATATATATATAAATGATTATATGTAAGAATATATGTTGTCTTTTAAATAATCTTGAACTTTACGATTACTAAGTCCGTCGATCTTATTGATTCAATTAATGTACATCAGTGTAAATATTACATATTTATATTTAACTATCTAATAATATATTTTAATAAGTTTTGTTACCCGTGCGTTGATTTAACTGGTATTTATTAAGTTTTCTTAATTTTTATAAAAAAAATAAAAAGAGAATATCTTTACGAGACTAAGGGAGTATTAATTTTTTCTAATATATCCCTTTTTCCATTTATTATTCCATCTTTGTTTTTTTATTCATTAATGTCAATGAATATTAAGTAGAGGCATATAGGAAAATTAAGAAAGTAATTAATGTAGAAGAACTATAATTTGACGGATAAAGAAATATTTATTTAGGGTTAATTGAATTAGAATTCACTGAACTTTCACTCTACTTGTAAATAGGCCACTAAATTTTAATTACTTGTAATTAGATCATTACACTTTAGTTTAACAACAATTAGGTCATTCAATTTCAATTGCAGGGATCAAATCACTAAACTTTTATTTAATTGCAACGAAGTCACTCTATTGACACAACATTGTTGTTTTATCATCGAATTAAAGTTTAAGAAATCAAGAAACGTAATACCCAAAAAATATCTTATTAAAAAATAATATGATGATTTACAAAAAATCTCAACATTCAACATCTATTCCCACATAGTAATTCTAGATAATCTTTAACTAATTGTCATGTTAACATATGAACGTGAAATAACATGTTAGCAACTTTTAATTATGTCGTTAGTATCAGTTAAATAATCTTTTTGTTTATTGAGTGACATAATTGTAATTAAATCAAAGTTTAGTAACTTAGGTGCCGTTAAATTAAAATTTAGTGATCTAATTAAAATTGAGTGATCTAGTTACAAGTGAAGTACAAATTGAGTGATCTAAATTGCTGGCAATTAAAGTTTGGAGATCTACTTACAATTAGATTGGAAGTTTGGTGACCTTTGGTACAAATAACCCATTTATTTTTTTATTTTTGTTTAGAAATGTTTATAAGTGTGTACTACTTTGGTGGCAGTCCATCTCGGCTTGCAGAATCTGCATGGCTGAAAAGTGGGAATTTCACATCTCTCAAATTGGAAAGAATTTTTGATTTGCTATTCGTTTAACTCAAAAAAATCGCAAAATATTCAATTTTTGAGTTTCAAATTTGTTGTGGGTAACCCATCCCTTCAATTTCTCCGCCATCTGTACGTAATCCTTACTCTTTGTGTGTGGTTACATAAATCTTGTTCCGTATCTGTCTTTCTTGACCACACCCTCTCAAAATACCCTCTTTCTCCCCACTTGCCCAGTTCAAGAATCGTTTATAGAGAATCGCTGTAAATGAGAGGTGGATCTGTTGTCTTGTGATTCTGACGATGGAATCATCTCAAGAAAACAACAATCCAAAAAACAAATTGGTAAAAAGCCCCAGTTTATTGACTTCCTGTTTTAAGCTTATAGATTATTTCTGTCATTAAAGTTTTTTGATTGCCTTCGTTGGTTTTCAGTTTAAATGCATCTTTAGTTTTTGGTTTTACGACATTGTGAAATCTCATTGATGAACTGTGAGCATGTATGAACCCAACCCCCCAACCCCCCCCCCCCAAAAAATCAGAGTGAAAAATGTAGACGTACATCTTATTTTAGCAGTGTGAAAAAAGTGTTGAAAAACTTTATCAAATCTAGCTAGGAGGAGAACATGTCTCTATTACGGTTTCAGAACTACAGCCAAGTATGCTCAATACTTTACATTAAATTTCCTTAATCCCACCATGCCCGTATCTTGATATGCACATTGATTACACTTTCCTGTATCTTAACGTATAAATTGGTTGCTTGTTACATACGTGTATTACAATAAAGAACGGATGATATGTAGTTATGTATGTATCTAGCTCTTACATTTTTGAAAAATAGTTGCTTCATTGAATTTGTTGGTGCATACAAGTCAAATACTTTGAGTTTTCCTCCCTCAATATCGAGGTCAGCTATTTTCATGTTTCAGTTTGAAAAAGAGCTTTGTCAGCCTTTTAAATGCAGATACTTTTGAATGTGATTGATGTAGGAATATTACTTATGACATAGTCTACTGCAGGAGGATTTACTGATCCCACATACACCTGAGAGAAACTATAACTATGATTCTCCCATACCCACAAGTAGGTTAGAGAGGCTTTTGAGAGAAGAGAGCTAAGAAGGTTTACCCGGTCTACTCATTCTAACGATGAGTTAAAAGAGAGTAATGGAGAGATGGATGCTTATGCTTTTGGAAATGGAAATGAATTTTATCTACCTGGTTGCGATACGGGAGCTCGAGATGATGATTATTTTGAACAGATTTCTGGTGTTAGCAAGAAACCGGATGATCGAGTCCGCAAACAACATCTATTGGTTGTGGCCAACTGACTGCCTGTATCTGCAGTTAGGAGGAGTGAAGACTCATGGGCTCTGGATATAAGTATAGGAGGACTGGTTAGTGCACTTCTGGTTACGTACTTGAAATTGATATTTTGCATTCAGCAGTCAGCCAAATTGCCTTGGCAAACTATGTAGCTTACATCCTTTTAATTGTTTATTGCCCTTTCTATTATTATTACATCAACGTAGGAGTTTTATAGATTGAAATTCTTCTAACTATCATATTAAAGGTATCAATGAGTTCGAAGCCAGGTGGATTGGATGGGCTGGTGTAAATGTTTCTGATGAAGTTGGACAGCAATCACTTACTAAAGCTCTAGCTAAAAAGGTTGTGTTATTGGTTCCATATGGATTGCTCTTTGAAATGAACAAATAATCACATGTCCTGAAGCATAATTTTCATCTTCCATCATCTATAGTATGGATGAAACATATGCATTCCTAATGTGTTTTACCACATTCTGTTGAGCACAAACTGATGTTTAACATTCAATTAATCCTACACTGCAGAGGTGCATCCCAGTTTTTCTTGATGAAGAAACTGTCCACCAATACTATAATGGTTACTGTAACAACATATTATGGCCCCTTTTCCATTATCTCGGACTGCCACAAGAAGACTGCCTTGCGACGACCCGTAGCTTCCAATCTCAGTTTGCAGCATATAAGAAGGCAAACCAGATGTTTGCTGATGTTGTGAACAAACATCATAAGGAGGGTGATGTTGTCTGGAGTCATGATTACCATCTGATGTTTCTTCCAAAATGCCTAAAAGAGTATAACAACAAAATCAAAGTTGGTTGGTTTCTCCACACACCATTCCCTTCGTCTGAAATTCACAGGACACTGCCATCAAGATCAGAACTGCTAAAATCTGTTCTTGCTGCTGATCTGGTTGGGTGGGTTTCTTCTGTTAAATTTTGAGTTAGATAAACTTCCAAAAAACCAATTATGCAATATTAAAGTAGACAGATAAATTAATTTGTTCTCTATTTTACTCTGATGCTTACATAGATTTACTGGTCGGATATTGCACTGTTAGATTCCACACGTATGATTATGCAAGACACTTTGTTAGTGCTTGCACTCGTATTGTTGGGCTTGAGGGCACACCTGACGGAGTTGAAGATCATGGAAAACTAACTCGTGTTGCTGCGGTAAAAGAATAATGGATCATCACAAACTTTTCCTTGTTATACCCACACTGCAAAATTGTGCAGTGCACTTTCTTTGATACTATATTTTAAGTTTGGACTAACAAAATTAGGACTTCTGAAACTACAGTTTCCCATTGGTATAGATTCTGATCGGTTTATTCAAGCTCTTGAGCTTCCTCAAGTCAAGGAACACATCAAAGAATTGAAAGACAGATTTGCTGGACGAAAGGTAAGTTCCTCATATGAAGGTAACACAGTAATGAATCAGAATTTGTTATTCTGTTTTTAATTGATTGGGATTTCATCGGTGAAATTGAATAACTGAATCAATATTTCATCCATAATTTCTTAATCAAATGAAGTTATATGTTCTGCCTTATCTCTGTTGTACTTTGGATAGCCAAGCTACTTTTAGGCTATTGATGGAATATATTTTTGACTAATGCATAATTGGAAAGTGTCAATATTTCTTAATCCAATTAAGCTTTTTATCTTGCATTGTGTGTGTTGAAAATATGATCATTGCCTCATCTTGCCTGGTTTGTGGAAGAACTGCTGGTATAATAAAATATTTAGTATTTCAAGAGTTTTATATGCATTTATAAATACCTCTTATGATATTTATCATTTGATGTGTTTGCAAACTAATATGAACTTCAGTGTCCAAGATGGTTTATTATTATAAAGGTTGGTCTTCCTTCTAGCTCACAGTCTCACAGAAGTTAAATTTGTAGTTTCTCCACTCTATCATACATTATTAAGTACATTTCCCTCCATTTTACAAAATGGCCATACACTTTAGTGGAGTAAAGAGAATGACATTTTATTGTATTTCGATCTGGATTATGAAAGGCTTAAGGTTGTTAAAAACTGTAGCATGCTATATCAAGAGAGATATTAAGATAAAAGTAAACAGAACTCCAGACCTTATTAGCATTCTATTTCCATTTCAAAATAGAAAAAGAATGTATAAGTGTGTGGTGGAAATTAGTGTAGTACATGTTGGTCCCATGATATATGTGGATGTGATTGCTTTTTCCTATTTGTATCTTGAAATGGAAATAGTTTGCTAATATGGGCAATTACAATCAGCAATTTAAACATGAAAGTATGCAGACGGACTTCAAGTCCTTAGTTCAATCTGCAGAGCCCAAAAACACTCTCTTTCTGTGGAGTATGATCACTTGGATTTTTGCATGATCTGAGGAGGATTTATTGGTATGGTGATTAAGCAAACATATTCTGGTTTCTCTTTC
Organism: Nyctanthes arbor-tristis; assembly: GCA_963692815.1. Classification (NCBI taxonomy): domain Eukaryota; kingdom Viridiplantae; phylum Streptophyta; class Magnoliopsida; order Lamiales; family Oleaceae; genus Nyctanthes; species Nyctanthes arbor-tristis. The sequence goes on along the minus strand of CAVNYN010226245.1, from coordinate 30,516 downwards.
TTGGTTCATCTCCTCTGCTCTGTTAATTTCTGGAAAAGCTGGACAAGCTTGTTGAGGCTGATATCACCATAATGGCATGTCACATATTTCAACTTAGGGTGGGCAGTTAGCAATCCTTTCCTGCACTGCAGTATCTCTGACTTCTCATTTGAAGATGTTATATTACTATAAGATGCAGGGGTGATCTTGACTATCACAAAAGACGTGTGCTCTTCCGAGGAAATCCCTTACATAGTGGATGAAAGTCTTTTTTTGTTGGTGGAAAGAATGAAATGTGTAAAGAGAAGATGAGAACCAGTCTTTAATTGTTATTTTTTGGTCATGTCTCATCAGTCATCACACATACTAAGATGCATGTCAAACATTGTGCAGTTCACACAAGAACCTGTAGTTATCTCTGTATTTAATCCGCTTCTTCTCTAATCTTAAAAGCCTACTTCGGATAGGCAAAACTGCAAATATCCTTCTTTGCATGTTGACATGCTATTTATTTACAGCTGTAATCGCAGTCTTATGCATTTTGACAGGTAATGTTAGGAGTTGACCGTCTGGATATGATTAAGGGAATTCCCCAGAAGATTTTGGCTTTGAAAAGTTCCTTGAAGAAAATCCAGTTTGGCATGATAAGGTAGTTTTGGTACAAATTGCCGTACCAACAAGGACAGACGTTCCTGAGTGTATGTTCCTCACCCTCAATTCAACTGTATGGATGTTACTCACTCAGAGTTGTCTTCACAATTGTCATGAAACAAAAGACTTGTCACAAGATTACTTCGTCAATGACTTCTTCAAATGTGCCATGCCATCAGCATAACACCATAAACAGATTTTGATGAATAAATTATTAAAATTCTGATATGTGATCTGGCTGGAATTATGATATGTGATATCTTTGGACCAGTATTTGGTAGTAGAGGTTTAATGTGAGGGCATGGTTTGCTAGTTTTTGTTTGCCAAACTTTATGGAAGAGAAGTTTTCTGGATGATATTTTCTTTTTTACATTGGACTCATTGGAAGTGATTTTACATCAGGATAGGTCATAAACTATGGTACCCTAGAGTCAAAGATCCAGGCAATTTTGAGTATCTGCTGTTTTTAAATTTTTTCCTCTTCCCTTTCTTTCTCTCACTCTGCATCCAAACCGCAAGAAATATATTATATTAGCCGTGAATAATTTATGTCATTTGCTTGGACAGATCAAAAACTTTCATGCCAAGTTCCTGAAATTGTTGGAAGGATAAATGGAAGATTTGGAAACTCTTACAACCGTTCCAATACATCATTTAGTCAGTTCCTGCACCTCAGTAATTTAAATTACAGTAACTATGTTCTGCACTGATATTTAGAGTTAAAATATTATTAACATTTCTTAGCATGTTGCTTCCACCTGAAAAATGTCATCAAATTGTGAAGGTCTTGATTGCAGTTATACACGCCTAGTTTTTTCCTTCACTAATTTTGAAGTTATTATAATAATTCCTTTCAACACCACAGTTTGCTTTGTATAAACAGCATGTTGTTTCTTTTTATTATAAAAATTAAGTGTCTGTTCAATAAATCAAAAGATGTCTCCCTTAATTTATGTCTCAGAAAATTATCTTCTACATCTGCAGTTTTAAAGAAGCTACTATTTGGAGAAATTTCAGATCTAGAACCAAAAGAAATAATTATATCATAAAAATAAAACTATTCAGCTTTGATAGAATTTTTATTTTGTAAAAATTTGTTTAGTTTCTTCGTAAGTATTTTTTTTATAAATTATAAGCATTATGGATGTTTTGGTTTCTCTTGTATGGCAAATCTTAACATGCCGTGTTGGTGATCCGTCCATTGATTTTAACTAACAAAATAGAAAATAAAGGAGCAATTTAACCTTTCTCGTTCTAAATATGTATATATCTGAAGTCTGTACTCCGATACTTGCAACAAAAAAATTTTAAAACCCTCTTATTAGATTTCGCTTCATTCGTCACAATATTACACATTCATCCAATAATATCTGGTGCACTTTCTTCTTCCAGGACCAGTCGCTTGATTTCCATGCATTATGTGCACTTTATGCTGTCACTGGTATCCATTTATTGCCATTGATCTTGGACCTTTCTTTTCACATGTTAAGAATCGTCTGGTTTATTTAAAGATTATTATTCGTTTAATGAAAGAAATAGCATATTGTTGCTAAAATACAATCCATTGACTTAATTATTGAGATGATAACATGTTCAACGGAAAACATCTATGGAAATATGTTGTAATCAGTGCTAACACATGATTATTTTGAGATTGAGGGGGAGGTTCAAGATTATTTCTTATGCATTACTAGCAATTGGTGGTACCCTTAATTCATATACTTAAAGGATTTAGCTATCTTCTCATCTGATCTGCTTTATGGAATCAACTATGTCAGTATGGCTTTACCTCTTACAATTTTCGACATTCTAACACATTTCACTACAAATTTGTGTGATTATCTTTTTCCTGTGAACTTCTCTATTTTAGATGTTGCTCTAGTTACATCCTTGAGAGATGGAATGAATCTCGTGAGCTATGAGTTTGTGGCCTGCCAAGCTTCAAAGAAAGGGGTGCTCATCTTAAGTGAGGTAACTATTTTAGTCCCCCTTCTAGCTAGTAAAAATTTTGTTGTATGTTCAAGACTGCACAGGTTCTTCACTTCTTTTTTAGTTTACTATCAGTAATTTCCTTCCATTCAGTCTATCACATACAAGAAATTTTGTGTTTGCTTTTCTTAGCCAAATCACAAAAGTTTTGAAATTATTGATACTAGCAATGATAAGTGTCGCAGGCTTGAGATATCAGTTGAAAGGCCTTTTCTTTTGGCACCCATCACTAGATATTGCTTTTCCCATTTTGGATCTGCAGGTGTCTTCATTCCATGGATCATTAAGAATCTCTTCAATATTGAACGTTAAGTAGCACCCACTCCTCTGGTTGTTAACTCTTCTTTCCACATACTTGTTCTGCTATTAGTCACATTAGCCTTGCAGGTGTAGCACAGAGAATAAAATCTATAAATCGTAAGTTGTTTTTCCATATATTGTGACGATACAATTTGTTTATTTCATGGCTACCAGGAATGTAATTGAGGGTCTGGTCTTAAGTTGCTTGATTCGTTATATTTTTATGTTATCCTAAAGAGATTAATGTTTTGACATTCTCAATCGTCTAAATTGGAAAAAAAAAAAAAAAAGGAAACATAACTTTTGTCTTCAAAATTGTATGATAAGGGAGAAGAGGCATGTAAATTAAAGTCAAGAATTGTTATGTGAGAAATGCGCATGAGGCTGTACCATTCTCAATTGTTTTTTGACTATTCCTTTTTTTCTTTCCCTTTCTATCAGTTTGCAGGTGCTGCACAATCCCTTGGTGCTGGAGCAATATTAGTAAATCCTTGGAACATCACAGAAGTTGCTGAATCAATTGGTTATGCTTTGACTATGCCCTCTGTTGAAAGAGAAAAACGGCATCACCATAATTTCATGAACGTGACTACCCACACATCCCAAGAATGGGCTGAAACTTTCGTCAGGTAGACAATAAACATCCTTTTGAATTTTGATTGTTTTGATTTGGAGAAACCTTGTACATCTGGCCTTTAAATATCAATAGCACTTACTATTTTTTTTTGAAAATTAAATTATGGTGAAGTCCCTCGTAAATCCACTGCTTTATTTATCAACATTTGAAGGTAGATTTTTGCAATATTTGCTAAATATGTATTATTAACCTATTTTTTTTGTGTGCATAGTGAACTCAATGATACAGTTGTTGAAGCTCAGCTGAGAACGAGACGAATTCCACCTTTACTTCCTAAACAAGAGGCTATTGAGTGTAAATTTTGTTGCGAAGACTCTATGGTCATGGTCTTTTTGTTTCGACTCTCACAGTCCTGAACAATGAAGCTAGTTGGTCAGGGTTCTACATTTTCTTCTGCACGATGGGGGCACACCAAGTTGATGATAAACGTACATGGATTCAGTGCATTGAAGGTAGCTATAAGAATTAATATGCACATGAAACCGTCTTCTAAGATATGAGATTTATAACTGGGGAAAATAGTGACAAGGTGGGGCTTATAATTCGGGATTAGTTCCTTCATTCACCTATTCCACATGAAATATTAGTTATGGCATTTTCAGTTTTAAATGCCACTAGCCCCTTATTATATGTATCCACATTAAGATGCAAAGCACCAAATCTCTGTCCGCAAATTTTTAAGGATAAAAATAAATAGCAGATAGGTTATCTTTTTCTAGTACTTTCCTCGTAATTCGGACATGGAATTCATCTTGAATGAATCTAAAGGGCCCAAAACAACTCTGCACCACTGTGTGCACAATTAATGAAGAAATCAAGATGGTTCAAGCATAACTTTTGGTGATTAAATTATTGTCCCTTGTTCTTCAACAGTGTATATGGCAACTTCCATGCTTATCGCATTCACATCATTAGGCTGCGTGAGAAGTTAGTCTCATTTCAGCTACCATTACTGAAGTGAAAAGCAATCAACTTTTTCCATTATTAGACCAATGGCAGAATAACAATCTTTTCTCCAAATCATAAAGTGAACTTAAACTCATTTTTCTCTTCGTCGTTGTATTAATTTATCTCAGGGATTCAATGGAACACTAACAGAACCTGTGGACACGCAAGGGAGAAAGATTGATCAATTCAACGAATTAAGTTAAACCCAGATTTGAAAGAACCCTGGAGAAAGCTCTGTGGTGACCGTAACACCACAACTCTTGTCCTCAGTGGAAGTGACCGCCGTGTCCTTGATAGGGTTTTCTGTTTTCACATATGATCTACATCATCAATAGCAGTTCTATTTATTAACTTGGATATTTTGCAGAATTTTGGAGAATATGAGATGTGGTTGGCTGCAGAACATGGGATGTTCTTGCGGTTTACAAAGTAGGGTTGGATGAAAAAAATGCCAGAAAGTCTAAATATGGATTGGGTTGACAGTGTTAAGGTGTACTACTGGATATCTTATTGTCCATTAGTTACCTTTATTGATGAAATTCTCATCTCTATCCACGTAATTGTTTCAGCATGTTTTTGAATATTTTACTGAGAGAACACCTCGTTCTCATTTTGAGCTCCCTGAGACATCCCTCATGTGGAACTATAAGCATGCAGGTGATTTGTCTTTCAAATCAATTCATTGTTCTCCATTTTAAAGAGTAGCTCTAAGCAGATCATTGTTTTCAGAATTTATCTTTCATTAATGTTTTGAGACTGTACCTGTAGACATTGACTTTGGGAAGCTTCAAGCGAAGGATATGTTGCAGCATCTAGTGACAGGCCCTATATCAAATGCTTCTGTAGAAGTGGTCCAAGGCAGACGATCAGTTGAGGTCTGAGCAGTTGGTGTTACTAAGGCAAGTAGTTTGGTATTATTATTCACATTTTGTGTGATTGAAAAGATGTCACACTTAATTTCCTATGCCTATGCAGGGGGCAGCAATTGACAGAATCCTCGGGGAAATAGTTCACCACGATGAGGTGAAGGCACCTATTGATTATGTCTTATGCATTGGACACTTCCTGCCAAAGGTAGATGGTTTCGTCTTTTCCTAATTTATGCAAGTCTTTTAATCGACTGTCCCTTTCCTACAAATTATTCAATATGCATCAGGCGCAAGTTACACCAGAGTAAAAGGGGAGAATTATTTAATTACAAAAGCATATCAGTAGTCTACTCTCAAATATACGAAATTTCTAACACACAAAATTCCTGCAAATTTAGAGATGATTCTGAAAAGCTGCATATGTTTGTTTAAGCAAATAAGCTGCTGATGCGATAGTTCATGAGTTGTGGCTTTGTATTCTGTCAGTTTGTGAGAATAAGCTGTTGAGCATGGAGGGTGTTAAAAAAAAAAAAAAATCTGACAATCAGCTAGGAATCGTCCTTTCCTTTCGTCTGAAGAATAGGAAAACGAGTACATTTAACTGTAAGCAACGTTTCAGGATGAAGGCGTATACACATTTTTTGAGCCAGAGCTTCCTTCAGGATCACTGACTGCTCCAAGAGCCAAGATGGTCAAATCTGTCAAAAGAACTGCTACAAATTTTTCAGCGGGGATAAGTGGACTTGTGTCATTCAGCCATGAACATTCTGTATCCTTTTGGACATCAGAGAAGAGATCAAGAAATCATGGAAAAGGAAGCTGGTGGACTAGGATACGTAACCGAATGACAATGCATGAAGGATCATCAGTTCTTAATCTCAAGAGTAACAATTACTTCTCTTGTGCAGTAGGACGAAAGCGAACCTGTGCGAGGTATCTTCTTGGATTGTCGGCCGATGTTGTATCCCTGTTGAAGGAACTGGCAGATTGTCAACCATAAGATGTACATGGTGCTGCATTCAAGTAGTGGATTAGAATCCTTAAATGAGGATCTAGAGGGATATACAACAGCCACTGATGCTCTCACAGGCAAGTGTTTGTTGCTATATTGAAGAATAAATATTTGATGCATACTGCAAAATTGCTATTTAGAAGATATGCACATGCCTCAATCAGGATTGATTGTGAAGCTTGTTTCCACCCCTTATCTGATTGGTTGCATGCAAAGTTTTTTGCAGTTGGAAAAACCCCAGACTAGCCGTTCAATTGCATATGAATCCGATTTAAGTCTCTAGTTTTCAAAAATCCAAACATAACACATTTTTCCTTGGCTTAGTACACCAGATCTGCATGATACAATTGTGTTTTATAATCTTATAATTTGATTAAACTTTAGATGATAACATGGTTGAATGATGGCTGAAATATAGTGGAAATAATTAATAATTTCATCTTCAAAATAACTTGCTTAAGCTATTTGGTGAGGTTGTACTAGCTTAACTAAAATAGAGATGTCATTATCAGTGACTAGTAGGGATGCATATCATCAGGGTGAACCAACAGCTTAATGGAACTAAATTTTTCTGCCTTATTTTTCTTTCATAGTACTATCATCTGATATTTCTACCAAGCACGTCCCCGACGAGCCTTATCTTGTTCTTTTACACTGGCAGTTTATGGATCTGGTCAAAGAAGAGAAGGTCGTGTGAGCTGGTGTGAAAAGTTTTGGAAATCCACATCAAGCCTCAAGCCTGCACCTTTTGACCCATTCTGAGATGGTGAAGTTCACTAAATGAGTTTAGGAATTAATGAAATAACACTCAGCAAACTTGAGAGAAGATAACCTGTAGTTGTCAAGATTGTGAAACTGATATTTAGCACTCTAATGGCATGGCATGATGCATGGCTGTTGTCGAATAACTAAACATTTAGCTAGAATGAACTTTACAAGTTATCTCAAGAAAGTGCAGCCAAAATCGCACGTGCAAATTGATGCAATACTGAATAAAACCAAATAGCACAATGCAAATTATGCGAAATAAGTATCGAACTAATTATACCTTACGACGAGAATGCCTTGTAATGTTCCGTAAAAGCTTTATTCTGGATTTTAGCTGTGGAGAACAAGTGTTTAATTAAGTCTCAACTTCCCAGTTTTGTACCTTGCTGGTACTCGTATCATGTTTATTCAAATAGCACAACAATTTGAACCACGGGATAGTATGGACTTTTGTTCAAATAGCACAACTCTATACTTAAAACTTTGGACCACAGGAAAGATGCATATTTGTCTAAATTTTGCTTCAAACAACTTGCCAATCTATCTACCAAATATGGCATCAAATATTTAATTAAACATTTAATTAATAACTGCCAATCGTCATCATCATGATGATGATCATCATCATCATCATCATCATGCACATGCCAAATTAGGGCTGCAAAAGTTGTAGTATCTTAAAGGAAACATTCATACTAAGAAATCAAATGGGCTGTCATTTCTTGACTGGATATGTACTTATAGAACAAAAATCCCATCTTTTTTTTAATCAGTAAATGGTAAACATATATTGATCAAAACCATATGAATAACCATAGGAATACAAGTACTTTGAGCATGTCCAGGTAATACAAATATGGAGAAAATAACAAATTAGAGTCTAAGGTCGGCTCAATGTCTTCAAAAACTTTCTTATTTCGGGCTGTCTAAATATAATAGATTGTGCTAACGAGTGCAACATGCTTAGCTTTGCTTGACGAAGACGTAGTTCGTGCTTCTTTCTTGGCTTTACTCTACATTTCAACTGTAAGGAGTATGGAATTCTATGGATATATATTCAAGAAATCTTGACAGTTGACTTTAAATAAATTATTATTGGTTTAGTGCTTGTGCTGCCAAATTTTGATTTGGACATTATCAAGATTAGGATATGCATTTTAATTAGAGTTAGCGGGCAATATGGGCAAAATAAAAAGTATAATTTGTACGACTTTTGTGATGCCAAGTTCATACAATTACACAGGGGTCGAAACTTAAGAATAAGACACAAATTGAAAAGGAAAAAGAGGGCATCCCTAACGCACGCCTAGAGATGTTATGTGGTCCATTTATACCTAGCCCGTCCCCTCAAGCTCCCGAGCCGATTATCAATTGTGTATTCCATGAATATATAGTCTCGCCTTGCGTCCAACTTGATAACAAGAAAGCCTATATGGCCCACTATGTAAAAGATGTTCTACTACGACTTTTAAATAATCATAAGAAACCAAAAAAGAAAAGGACGAACAAAAAAACCGATTTTTCTACTGCTCGATTTGATAGTCGTTTTGCAAAAACCATTGCATACATAGACCCGTCTCTCATAATTTGTGAAAGAAATGAGTATTTACTGGCTAGTACGTGCCTTGTGACTAATGGCATCAATTTTTGTAAGAAGCCGTTAATTAGAATGTTGGCTTGGGATTGCATTCTTGTGAAAAATGTAAAGCATTCTTTTTAACACTTTGTAGTGCCAATATTTGGGTTCATAGGACTCACATCTACGTCAATAGTTGGCAATGGTGTCGCTAGATCAAGATTAGTAAATTGTATATTGTTTGAAGTGACACACAAATTCTTTCTTTTCTTACTTTTTAACACTGCTTCAGAGTATATCCATAATTTGAGTAAAAATTATTTAATTGTTCTTCCTAAATGTTTGATTTTGTCATAGCGTAACATATTTTAAATTAAGGCAAGAATAATAAGCATTGATGACATTTGATTTTATACCATCTTTATTTATTAAGTTGACATGTTTTATATAATAATATATAACTAATCTAGAACAAGAAAATTTCACATTTATTTTATTTTATTCTTTTTTTTTTTTTTTAAGGAAAAGTACACATTTATTTTTTTGGTATTTTAAGTACTCCTAATTAAAGTACCAGACCTTTTTCCAATGATTACTTTTGATGGTGCTATTTATCTGAAAATTTTGAAATTGTGGGATTTATTTATTCAAGGAGTCATCACGTAAACGGATGGGGAAAATTGATGGAAATAGAACTCAAACTGTACCAATATACATGCATGCATGTAATAAGAACTCCATGGACCGTATAATTCTAACTAAATGAAGATTGTGTAACTAAATGAATTGTATAATTCTAATTCTATACTAATTCTAATTCTAATCTATAACTAAAAGAAGATTGTGTGTAACTCTAATTAAATTTCTTTGTAAATTGATTAATTAATGTAATCAAACTAATCTCTATCATAGTTGCATAATAATAATTGCAATCGAGGTACCGTATATAACCCAAAAATAGTTTATTCAAACTCCAGTCCAAGATGGTAATTTTTTTGCTAAAATTATGTCAAATCTAAGCTCCAACTTAAATTTCTTTTTTCAAAAATCAAGCTACATACACACAACATAATGGCTCATATAATATACACTCAAAATTCTATTTTTTATATTTTGCAATACTTTTAAATAAGTTGACATCACACGAACCATATCATTCTATATACTATCCATTGACCACCTTGTATATATATACTATTATGTTAAAAAAGTAGCTTAATTCATATATTTATCACGGCCATTTTCTTTAATCTTGCTCATTAAACATACTAAATATCCTCGTCTATTTTTGAGCTTTTTTTATAAATGTTGACCAAGATTTTTGGACCATAACGGCCCCGACACTTTAGTTCAGGGATATGCGTGCAAATATGGTAACATTTCATGGTGTCCACAAGGTTAAAATAATTTTTGTTAATCTTATGACGAAAATTTCTCATATCTAAACGGAAAAGATACATTTTTTTTTTTATTGGTTCAAATCTTTATTATAATAGCAGATTACTATAAATATTCCATTTTACCAGTTCAGTTTGCATCAGTTTTTCTTAAACTATGAAGATGAAGACTTCTCCTCTATACCTTCTGGTTCTCCTCCTTCTTCTTCCTCTCCTTGCTTCATGTCAGAAGAAACAGGTTCTTACTGTTTAAACTTAACATTTCATTCCTTACTGTGTAAAAACTTGCATTGCTCATACTGTTAACTGTGCTATGAATTAATACAGGTGTATGTAGTATATCTTGGAGAACATAATGGAGGCAAAACCCATAACGAAATTGAAGAAAACCATCATTCATATTTGTTCTCTGTAAAAGAATCTCTTGAAGATGCCAAGATTTCTCTTGTATACAGTTACAAGTCCAGCATCAATGGCTTTGCAGCATTGCTCACCCCAGAGGAGGCCTCCAAACTCTCCGGTGAAGAAATCACCCCCACAACTGCTTGTAATTATATGAATGTGTATGTGTCTCATTCTTGATGGAGTAAACTATTTTTTCCCCCTTTCTTTCTTTTTGCCAACAACAGAGATGGAGGAAGTGGTGTCTGTGACACAGAGCCATCCGGGAAAGTACTCTTTGCAGACTACAAGGTCGTGGGAATTCACTGGTTTAGAAGAAGGAAATAAATGGTTTCGGTTGATCAAGGAGAAGGACTTCTTGCTGAAATCAAGATATGGCAAAAATATTATAGTTGGATTGCTAGATAGTGGTAATGTTCTACAAAGATATATATATTGAACTCTACTGAGTATATATAGTCTTATTAAATACTGCGTACTAAACATACACACGTGACCACGAATGAATTGTTGTTGTGAATCAGGTGTGTGGCCAGAATCAAAAAGCTTCAGCGATGAAGGTATGGGACCATATCCATCATCATGGAAAGGAATTTGCCAATCCGGCGATGCATTCAACTCATCAAATTGTAATGAGTAAGTTGTTTAATTTATTATCCCATTCAAAAAATGTTCTTCTATTGTATTAGTCCAAACCCTTTGTCATGTCTCCTTTAAAAGTCAGTCACCTAAATGATGGGTTTGGCACTAGCTCGACTGATGCTCTTCTATTGTTATTCCAAAACTTCGTTACTCTTCCTTAAACAGTCACCTAAATGATAGAGGGGTTTGGCACATAGCTCGACTGATGCTAATACCTCCAAGATGTACCTACGATAAGGTCTGACTTATAAGAGATGGCATTTTGAAATAAAGCATTTTACATAGTCCCTACCTTTGTGTCCTACATTCATGAACTTATGTGCATCACTTATTGTTAGGGTACAGATTCCTAGCTATTGTCTCTTTCCAATCAAACAGGAATAAATTTTGACTTGTCAGTTATTAGTTTTGGCTTCTTGCAATGCCATTTTGTGAACTTTCTATCCTTTAGTATCTACATGACTTTGGTTTTTTGTGCCCAAGGCTCTACCAATTATTCCAGTGATTTCACCTTAACAAACCTCAAGAATCAGTTTTCTCCTCTGAGGGTTAAAATTCACTTTTTCACTGTTGCTTTTTTATGTTTTTGCCTCTAAAGGAACTTATAATTATTTGGTGAATGACAGGAAGATAATTGGTGCGCGATACTATATCAAGGGGTATGAGGCTTACTATGGGCCTTTGAATAGAACGTTAGACTATCTGTCCCCTCGTGACAAGGATGGGCATGGAACTCACACGGCATCAACAATTGCTGGCCGAAGGGTTTATAATGTTTCAGCATTGGGTGGATTTGCTCGTGGCACTGCCTCGGGTGGTGCGCCACTTGCTCGACTGGCTATGTACAAAGTCTGTTGGGCAATCCCACGCCATGGTAAAGAAGATGGAAATACATGTTTTATGGAAGACATGTTGGCTGCCATAGACGATGCAATTGCTGATGGTGTTCACGTATTGAGTATTTCAATTGGTACTTCGACGCCCACCCCCTTTAGTAACGATGGTATTGCCATTGGAGCACTTCACGCGATCAAGAAAAATATAGTGGTGGCTTGCAGCGCTGGGAACTCTGGTCCCACCCCGGCCACCTTGTCTAATCCAGCTCCCTGGATTATTACAGTTGGTGCTAGTAGTGTTGATAGGGCATTTTTAGCCCCTGTCGTGCTCGGAAATGGCATGAAACTTTTGGTAAACCAAGCAATCAATGATGAAAACTCTCATTTGATTATTCATTCTAGTCTCAATCTGAGTTCCTTTCTCTTCTGTGATTATTCTCAGGGGCAAACAGTAACTCCATATAAGCTGGAAAGAAAGATGTACCCACTGGTTTATGCAGCCCAAGTAGTCAATCCCGATGTACCCCAAAACATATCCGGGTTCTCTCTCTCTCTCTCTTTCTCATTCTGTCTATATATGAATGTGTATATACATTGAAACTGAGCAATGACAATGTGCAGGCAATGTTTACCTGGTTCCCTTTCGCCCAAGGGCGCAAAGGGGAAGATCGTATTGTGTTTAAGAGGGAGTGGGACGAGAGCAGGAAAAGGTTGGGAGGTGAAAAGGGCAGGAGGAATTGGTTACATCTTGGGAAATAGTAAAGCAAATGGTGCTGAACTAGCAGCTGATGCTCATATTCTTCCGGCCAGTGCTGTCATTTACGAAGATGCTCTCAAAATTCTCAGCTACATCAATTCTACAGAAAATCCAACAGCTTACATAGTTCCAGCTAAAACTGTGTTACATAGCAAACCAGCACCATTTATGGCTGCCTTCACTAGTCGAGGTCCCAGCGTGGTTTCACCAGACATCCTCAAGGTAAGCAGAGATACTGGCTCCTATCTAGTTTGTTGAGCCACTTGATCTAAAAGTTTATTTAAACATGTCTTCGAGTGGCTTAAAGTATTATTTTTACAACGTTGAATCTTGAATGAGTAAATGCTCCGAAATAATTTTGATAGCTTATTTGACAGCCGGATATTACAGCTCCAGGGCTAAATATATTGGCAGCATGGAGTGAAGCCTCGCCTCCAACAAAACTAGACCAAGATCATCGAGTGGTGAAGTACAATATCCTGTCAGGAACTTCTATGTCGTGTCCACATGTAGGTGCAGCCTCGGCACTTCTGAAGGCCGTACACCCGACTTGGAGTAGTGCTGCCATAAGATCTGCTCTGATAACCTCAGGTGCATTATATGCATCATTTTCCGAAATTTTCCTAGATTTTCTTCCCCTGATAGTCTTTGGCATTATTTTTTCCCCTGCAGCGCGACTGACTAACAACATAGGGAAGCCGATAAGTGATGCATCTGGCAAGCAGGCAGATCCTTTCCAATTTGGATCAGGTCACTTTAGGCCAGCGAAAGCAGCAGATCCTGGACTTGTATACGATGCTTCATACACCGATTATCTTCTTTTCCTCTGCAGCACTGGGATGAAGAATCTTGATTCTTCCTTCAAGTGTCCTAAAGAGCCACCCTCTCCAACTAATCTCAATTATCCATCCCTCGCCATTCCCAAACTTAATGGCACAGTGACTGCAGTGAGAAGTGTCACAAATGTTGGCAGCCGAAAGAGCCTCTACTTCCTCAAAGTTAAGCCACCGCCGGGATTCTCAGTAAAGGTTTGGCCTCCGATTTTGTGGTTTAACCATGTTGGCCAGACGAAGAAGTTCACCATCATGGTAAAAGCAAACAGAGGAAATATAGGCTTACAGAAAGACAAGTATGCATTTGGATGGTCTACCTGGTTTGATGGAATCCACAGTGTGCAAAGTCCCATTGCAGTTTCAGTACCATAGAGAATTCCCCCTTCCTTTTATCTTTTAGGTTTATGGTAAATTTCTTTGAAGCATATGATTATTGATTAGCTAGTATTCAGCAAAAGCTGCTTTCATTATTGATGTAAAGAAACACAGCATTCCACATTTGAATTTTACCTGCAAATTGAAGAGCATTTATCGGCATCATTGATCAAAATCAAAGATTCGTCTAGAAAAATTTGTTTTATCTTGTAACTTTAACGGAAAAATAGAGGACTATTTGCATACGAATTGAGAAGTCGAAAGGGTCACTTTCAAGTTTAAAACATCCAATATGACACGCGCAGTTAATAAGGATGGTTTGCACCAAAACATAAGTTAAAGTATGATTTATGCCTTTTTTTAGAAGTGTAACACATTAAAAAATAATAATAATAAGAAAAGAAAAGAAAAGAAAAGAATGGCTATCTTCCTATCTGCACCTCGAGGACTAGAACGATCATCTTCTTCCAAATTTTTCTTCCTACCAACCACAAAAAGAAACAGATTGCTATCTTTCAATCCACACCTCAGAAACCAAAAAAGTCGAGTCTTCATAATCATCTTTTCTTAAAAAAATCTATCTTATCTGAGTTGAAAAATAAAAATTAAAAATTAAAACACAACTAATAATAAAATATAAAAGAAAAAAGAAAAAAAGGAAGCTACGTTGGGCCGGGCCAACCCGACGCTGCCCTAGTTGGACCTTTATTACAGTTCAGTTCATGCATGCTTAACTTTACGGTCTCTTCCACGGTCGTTTGTGAATTGTGGTAATACCCTCTCATGAATGAATCGTTAAAAAATCGTTACTGACCTGACCTCGAAAGCTGAAATTAATTTTTTCTTTTTTTTCCGGGTTTATTTTTTCTTTTTTCCTGTAGTGTTAATAGAAGAAGATGCCTGAGAACAAAAAGAAGTCCATGAATGTTTCGGGAAAGCCGAAGCACTTGTTGGACGTTAAGAGGACGGCGGGTAAAGCCAAAAATGGGCGTAGTACTGCCACCGTGCAGCGGCTTAAGATGTACAACACGCGGCCAAAGCGAAATACCAGAGGGAGGATTTTGAGGAACGATTTTCAATCGGAGAAGTTACCGTCTACTCGGATTCAGCCCGATCGCCGGTGGTTTGGTATAATGTGTTTATTTCGTCTTACTGAGTCTACTTTGGGGGTCGAATTCTGTTTCTTTTTCCGTAGTTGCTAGTTCTGCACTACAAATTAAAGGCATGGAACTCTGTAATTTGACTGCATCGATTTCTCTGTATATTTTCTTGTTATTCTTTTCCGTGTCAAGTGTACCATTTGTTACTTGTGGCAGAAAAGACATTGAAAGCTTTATCTTTTTATTAATTTTGTAGCCAACACCCGTGTTATAAATCAGAAAAGCTTCGAAGTCTTGCTTGAGGAACTTCAAAATCATCGTTCAAGCAATTACAATGTTCTTTTGAACGGAAGGAAGATTCCCATGTCCCTCTTCAGAAATCATGAGAAGGTCTGGAGCTGGTTTTTGTTTGGATATCATGTTATATTTAGAGGGAAATTTTAAATCTTTATCTTTTAGGGCCTTGTCTTACTTGCATAGCATATTTCTGTTTGCTGATTTGATCAGTTTTTTTTTTCTTTTCAAATTCCTAAGCAAGCTAGAGCTCACATTCTCAACACAGAGCCTTTTGCTGATGCCTTTGGACCCAAGACAAAAAGGAAAAGGCCAACGGTGATGGTATCTGATGATGAATCATTGCTTAAGAGGGCTGACGGTTCTCAAGGTAAATAAAGTCCATCTTCTGTCCTGATTTTTTCCAATCATTTGTGCATGCCCTGGTTTAATGTACATGTCAGTGATAATCTTGTTTCTGTAATTCATGGTTTGAATTTGACTTTTCAGAAGTTTTTCTGGAGAAAAATGGAGATGCTAGATCGGTTGGAGGAGATGATGATGGTTTCAGAGATCTTGTCTGGCACACAATGTTCGAGAAGGGTCAAAGTAAGCGCATATGGGGAGAGCTCTATAAAGTGATAGACTCTTCTGATGTTGTTGTCCAGGTAGGGGAAGACAATATGCAATATGTTACTTCTATTTGTCTCATTTCAACTGAAAGACTCTGGAATATTGTGGCACAATATGGACTTCAGTTTTCTTTTCTTTATCAATGACAATGCTCTTTATCAATGAAACTTGTTATATAAACAAAGAAACTTATTTTTGCAGCCGCTGCATTACGAGCAATCCACTTGAAACCTATGTACAAGTGTGCTTTATCATATAATGTTCATAGCATCTTGGTCTTTGTTTTGTTCTGCATGTTTAAATGCTTTCCATGAAATTCCTGTTGCTGTTCAAATTCCTTGGGACTGCAATTCTTATTAAAATTCTCCTCAAATTTTTAACCGGCATTAGGGGAAGATGTAGATATAATTGGCAGTCATGACTTGCGGCTTGAATTGTAGGTGCTAGATTCTAGAGACCCACAAGGTACGAGATGCTATCATTTGGAGACACATTTGAAGGAGCACTGCAAGCATAAGAACATGATTCTTCTGTTAAATAAGGTTTGTTTTCTAATGATTTGTGTTTTCTGTGTTACTTGAGATCTCACTGTCTTTTTTCTTTTTATCGTCAGTGTGATTTGGTTCCAGCTTGGGTTATAAAAGGATGGCATAGATTACTAAGTAAGGAATACCCTACTCTGGCATTTCATGCAAGCACAGAGGTCATATGGCAAGGTATGCAACTAGATTTTTACTTGAAGAATAGAGTCCTGGTGAACTTCGTGATGTACTGAAGTGGGTGATATATTGAAAGCACAATGATGCTGACTAAGTCTTGGTTGGCAAGATCAAAGAATTGGGCTAAATAAAGGCCATAGATCTGAACAGAGAAAGGACGGGATCCTATATTTTATTTTATGTTCTCCCTGTCAATATCTTGTTCTTGAACCAATCTCTTTCTGTGGTAGCGTCAGCATGGGTGCCATGAATATTGGGAATATATAAGACATTTTACTTAAAACTAGATGTTTCCAAGAGAGTCTGGATAAATTAAACAGATAAAAGGGTCATTTAGATATAGTACTTGGATGTGGAGTTACCTTGGAATGACGCACTTGCCACAAGGATTATCACCTGTCTGCTTTGATTTTCTTTCCTCTTTTATCTCCTATATCTGTTATCTCTTAATGGAATGATATTGTCTTGTCCAGAAAACATGTATGTCAGAACATTATGTTATATTTTGCTGAAATGAACATACGTGAATTGAAGTGATCCTTCTATGATTTTTACTTGGATTATAATAAAAAACGGAAGTACCATATTAAGGGCCGTGACGAAATGTCAGAGTATTCCCTGCTGCTTCTTCAATGGCAATATATAGACCTTGCAAACCTGCACTCCTTTATCAATAAAATATTCTTTTTTCCTTCATGTAATTTTATATTTGTCTCTTCCAGGTTTCTCTTCTATCTGTATTACGACAATTTGCCCGCTTAAAAAGTGACAAGCAAGCGATATATGTGGGTTTTGTTGGATATCCTAATGTTGGAAAATCATCGGTTATCAACACCCTGCGGAGAAAGAATGTAAATGTTCCTTTTTGTACCTTATTCCCAAGTGAGCTAATAAGTTGTATATATTGGTTGATCTTTGAAATTAGGAAAATTAGCTGATAATCACTTTCTACCCTTCTCTTTTAGTTCTAGATATGAATGTTTTCTACTTATGCAATCTGTTCATTTGTTGTAACACAGGACCATCTTATGGCAATTTTCATTTTGAATTAATAATTTTCACTACTCATTTCAGTTCCATGGTCTTCTTTCTCTTTTTTCAGTTTTATAAAAAGCTCGCCTAGCTGGTGCTTATCCTTGATGCTTGGGTTTCACGCATTGATCACGCTTTTATCACGCAGTCATGGGCTTAGGCACGCCTAAGGTCAATGCTCGATCTCGATGCTTTTCCACACCTTACGCTTTTTAGAACCTTGTCTTTTTTAGAGCTTTAGATGACATGCCAATTTGTATTTACACAGAATATTGTTTTCCGCAAAAGGGTTGCACTTCTTGTGCTATTATAAAGGAATCAATTGAAGTACAAATTGTAAGGAGAAATAAAAAAGGATTATGCATAATTTGTAAGTGGTGCCTTGAATATGGAAATATGTGAATGCTATTTGGTCATTCTTCTCTCTTTAAGTTTTCATGTTTCTGGTATGACTATGGAAATTTTGTAGTTGATATAATATATGATGCAAAGACACTTCTATTAGGAAGGCATATCTATGTTCGACACAATACTCTTTGGACACTGCATAAGATAAGTTAGGTTCTCATTCAAGTTTGAAAGTTTACAGATTGCTCAGTAAATCTTTAATTTGATTTTCTGTTGTTCTAATTTGAGTTAATTGTGTGGGAGTGTTGCTTTTACATTATATAAAATCTTATCTTTTGTCCAGATCGGAAGAGCACACGTCTGCAAGGTTACACCTATTCCTGGAGAGACCAAAGTGTGGCAGTACATAACTCTCTCAAATCGGATCTTTTTGATCGATTGTCCTGGAGTCGTTTATCGAAATAGTGATAATGAAACTAATATTGTCTTGAAGGGTGTGGTAAGTAAATGCATAAATTGTTCTGTAGATAAAAGAAATCCAAGAAACCTTGGAGTTCTAATGTGAATTAATATTATGCAGCACCTTCTGGAACTTTGTGTGAAGAGACTAACTGTTTTATGGATACATCAATTGCAAGGGAGGCACTTTCTCTCCTTAGCAGTTGGCATCCATAATTAATATATGGGTTCTTTCTTGGAACGTTCTCTGCCTGTAAACATGCATAGTATGTGCGGGTGATTGGTTTTTTGCAATGCTTAAAATTTCTCGTCATTGGAATCAAATGTATGTAGAACCTCATTTCTTACATGCGTGTGTTTATGATTTTACCACTGTGTCCTTGTATTTAGCTTAATTTTGTATCTAGAAAAATTGCATATTTTGGTCTGCTATAACAGACTGTATTATCTACATCTACACTGATTTAAAAAAGATCCTTTTGGACTCTGTCTCCAGGTACGTGTAACAAATTTAGAGGATGCTTCTGAACATATTGGTGAAGTTCTGAACCGTGTTTAAAGGGAGCACCTGGAAAGAGCATATGGGATAAAACACTGGTATGTTTTCAGCTCTATTGCAGAAATTATTTTTCTTTAATTAGACATGGTTGTTCCCTTCTGTGCATCTGGTTATTGAAGGTTTGTTCTATTATTCAACTACAATTGGGATTTTTGTAGTTTCTTGATATGGTAATACTCATGAAAATGGCAATAATAATAATGAAATAAAACTTGAACGTGAGCTGAGAGTTGCACGCACCCTATTTTCTTAGATCAGTGTCACAAGTATTTAAGCTAAGTTCTAGGATCTCATTCTAATCCATGATTTTCAGGGAGAACGAAAATGATTTCCTTGTTCAGCTTTGCAAATCAACAGGAAAACTTTTGAAGGTATGTTCCCCTTCTGAATAATGAATTCCAAAATTGCTTTGCTCAATTGTCCTGCCCTCGATTTGGAAGCTAGTGAATTTGTGTGTTTCAAAATTTCACTTTATTTCATTGCTTTGTTTTTCCCTTCTCGTGACTGCATGTGTTTGGGGTGGTGAAGCTGTTAGCAGTGTTTTGTTTATTTGGTCAGGTTACTCTTTGGCTATTATGAATCTTTCGCCTGACTATCTTTCTCTTCTCTGATTAGGAAGGTGAGCCAGATTTAATGGCGGCTGCAAAGATGGTTCTCCTTGATTGGCAAAGAGGTAAAATACCTTTCTTTGTGCCACCTCCACAACAAGAATTCAAGTCAACTGAGGATCCAATGGAATTTGAAGTGGCAAAAGTTGAGGAGGTCAATAATAAAAAGGCTTCTACTGCTGAAAAAGCTATAGCAGATATTATTGAGTCACACCAACAAAACATATCCAAGTTTAAGCGGTCTTTTCGGGGAACGTAAGCTGATAAGTGAAGATGTCAGGAACATTTCATCCACTAGATCCTGGTACAAGTTGCCCGTCGTTTATGGCTACTCTGATTCATTATCTTGTGATATGACTATATAAGACTAAAAGGAACCTTGTCATATGTTCTCAATACTTCATAAGCTTTCTGAAGGGATATACGAGCTTTGGTTTCTGGAGACACTTCAACCATATATATTAGTGAAAATTTCAAGTTTTTTCTTCTTTTTACCGTCAAGGAAATTTGTATGTGCTTTTTCCCAAGTTTGGAACTATTCATGGGAGCTTTTTTTTTTTTTTTTAATGATAATTAATGTAAAGAACGGTCTTCTAAATTACAGCATCCATATGCTTTAATCGAAAATCCAATGGAATAAATTTCATGATACTTTTTCCTTGGAAGTAGGCATTGATACTTCAAATAGAACATAGAGCAAATACTTAGCTACTGTTCAAGAGTAGTCTGATTGAAGATACTCAGAACGTGACTAAATCTACTCTCTCAAATAAACCTTTTTTTCCATTACTCAGTCTTAAGAAGAAGTTTATTCTACTAATTTTGTTTTGAAGGGGAAAGGTCCAAATGACTTGTAGTCTTAAGAAGTTTCTTCTACTAACTCCCTCAAATAAACCTTTATTTCCATTACTCAAGTCTTAAGAAGAAGTTTCTTCTACTAATTTTGTTTTGAAGGGGAATGGTCCAATGGAATAAATTTCAATGGAATAAATTTCATGATACTTTTTTCTTGGAAGCAGGCATTGATACTTCAAATAGAACATAGAGCAAATACTTAGCTACTGTTCATGAGTAGTCTGATTGAAGATGCTCAGAACGTAACTAAATTTACTCTCTCAAATAAACCTTTTTTTCCATTACTCAGTCTTAAGAAGAAGTTCCTTCTACTAATTTTGTTTTGAAGGGGAACGGTCCAAATGACTTGTAGTCTTAAGAAGTTTCTTCTACTAACTCCCTCAAATAAACCTTTATTTCCATTACTCAAGTCTTAAGAAGAAGTTTCTTCTACTAATTTTGTTTTGAAGGGGAATGGTCCAATGGAATAAATTTCAATGGAATAAATTTCATGATACTTTTTTCTTGGAAGCAGGCATTGATACTTCAAATAGAACATAGAGCAAATACTTAGCTACTGTTCATGAGTAGTCTGATTGAAGATGCTCAGAACGTAACTAAATTTACTCTCTCAAATAAACCTTTTTTTCCATTACTCAGTCTTAAGAAGAAGTTCCTTCTACTAATTTTGTTTTGAAGGGGAACGGTCCAAATGACTTGTAGTCTTAAGAAGTTTCTTCTACTAACTCCCTCAAATAAACCTTTATTTCCATTACTCAAGTTTTAAGAAGAAGTTTCTTCTACTAATTTTGTTTTGAAGGGCAATGGTCCAATAGAATAAATTTCATGATACTTTTTTATTGGAAGCAGGCATTGATACTTCAAATAGAACATAGAGCAAATACTTAGCTACTGTTCATGAGTAGTCTAATTGAAGATGCTCAGAACGTAACTAAATTTACTCTCTCAAATAAATCTTTTTTTCCATTACTCAGTCTTAAGAAGAAGTTTCTTCTACTAATTTTGTTTTGAAGGGGAACGGTCCAAATGACTTGTAGTCTTAAGAAGTTTCTTCTACTAACTCCCTCAAATAAACCTTTATTTCCATTACTCAAGTTTTAAGAAGAAGTTTCTTCTACTAATTTTGTTTTGAAGGGCAATGGTCCAATGGAATAAATTTCATGATACTTTTTTATTGGAAGCAGGCATTGATACTTCAAATAGAACATAGAGCAAATACTTAGCTACTGTTCATGAGTAGTCTAATTGAAGATGCTCAGAACGTAACTAAATTTACTCTCTCAAATAAATCTTTTTTTCCATTACTCAGTCTTAAGAAGAAGTTTCTTCTACTAATTTTGTTTTGAAGGGGAACGGTCCAAATGACTTGTAGTCTTAAGAAGTTTCTTCTACTAACTCCCTCAAATAAACCTTTATTTCCATTACTCAAGTCTTAAGAAGAAGTTTCTTCTATTAATTTTGTTTTGAAGGGGCAATGGTCCAATGGAATAAATTTCAATGGAATAAATTTCATGATACTTTCTTGGAAGCAGGCATTGATACTTCAAATAGAACATAGAGCAAATACTTAGCTACGGTTCATGAGTAGTCTAATTGAAGATGCTCAGAACGTAACTAAATTTACTCTCTCAAATAAATCTTTTTTTCCATTACTCAGTCTTAAGAAGAAGTTTCTTCTACTAATTTTGTTTTGAAGGGGAACGGTCCAAATGACTTGTAGTCTTAAGAAGTTTCTTCTACTAACTCCCTCAAATAAACCTTTATTTCCATTACTCAAGTCTTAAGAAGAAGTTTCTTCTACTAATTTTGTTTTGAAGGGGAATGGTCCAAATGACTTGTAGTCTTGAGAAGAATTTTCTTCTACTAATCTTGTTTTAAGACATTATTTTAAATTACTTGCAGTCCTTGTAACCTTTGACCGGCATCAACATATGCATACCAAATGACAAAATGAGTACTCCAAATTATGTTTACTACAAAAATGAGTTCAACCAACTCAAACGATTAATTCAAACAATTTCTTGACTTTTCTTAAAGAAAACATCAAAATGTACGATTCATTCAATGGCTTAACCAGTGGAGATCAGTCTGGTTCTGATTAAGAATAAACCTTCTGAGATTATTACTTCCTATAATTTCATACAATTTCTCCATGTATCTTTATCTTATTTTATATACTTTGTCCAGAAACCTGTGAAGAATAGAGTACTATAAATTAGTCCAAATCCTGTTCATTTATCTGAAGTTGTGCTAAACAAGAAAGCAGGCTTCAAATCATGAAGAAAATGAATGCTCCCTCAAGTGTTTTTTTATTACTTGTGATCATTCTTCATCTATCAGTTTCATGTGCAAAGCGCCAGGTTCTCTATGTTGTCTGATTATTTGATAATTTCTTTGCAATGCTCTGGATAACAAATTGATGTATGGAGTTTCCAAATTCCACAGGTGTATATTGTTCACATGGAAGAGCACCAAGAAAAGAGAACATCATTTGAGATTGAAGACAAGCATTTCTCATACTTAACGTCAGTGAAAAAGTCCAGGGAAGAAGCAAAGGTTTCAATGTTGTACAGTTATAAGAATGTTATCAATGGCTTCTCGGCATTTCTCACCCCTGATGAAGCACAGAAGTTATCTGGTAATGAAGTATAACTATATATATATATATATATATTACATAACAAGATTAAATTGTCACTTGCAATGGTTTTGATTTTTCTGGGTATCTATTTCTTTACATACAGAAATTGATGGAGTGGTTTCGGTACTCAAAAGCCACCCGAAGAAGTACAGGATTCAAACTACAAGATCATGGGATTTCACAAACTTGCTCACAAAAGGAAATTCAGGAAATATCAGTGGAATTGTAGATGATGAAGCGTTGCAGAATGCAAATAATGGACAAGACATCATTGTTGGAGTCCTCGACACTGGTTAGTATTGTTAAGGAATGAATCCCGTATATAAAATCAATAACGAACATGTATATACATTATTAAGTCTTTATTATTGACTTATTCTTGGAATGAGTACTTTTGGTTCTCAAAATTTCCCATAAACTATGATCTGTTTGTCTGATCAAACAAGTAGAAAATACAGAGTTTTGCTAGTTTAGACAGCATTCATTTTCTTAGCAGAAAAAGTAGAGTCCAATATTAGATTTTCATTGAACAGGAATATGGCCAGAATCACAGAGTTTTAGTGATGAAGGGATGGATCCCGTCCCGAGTTCATGGAAAGGAATCTGCGAGTCAGGAACGGCTTTTAACTCATCTCAGTGCAACAGGTAATGCTAATTTTGTTTTCTGTGATGATCAGGTGAACAAAATGTTAATAGCATCTGATGTTAATTAAATCAACATTTTCTTTTCTAGAAAATTGATTGGAGCGCGCTACTATTTAAAAGGTTATGAAGCATATTATGGCCCCTTGAATGAGTCGATAAATTACCGGTCTCCACGAGACAGGGACGGCCACGGGACCCACACGGCTTCTACAGTGGCAGGCCGGAAAGTATACAACACCTCACTTCTTGGCGGTTTTGCCAGTGGCAATGCTTCCGGTGGTGCTCCCCTTGCAAGGCTTGCAATGTACAAAGTATGTTGGGTGATCCCGAGCCAGTCGAAGGTTCTAGAGAGCACATGTTTTCATGAGGACATGCTAGCAGCATTCGACGATGCCATTGCTGACGGTGTCCATGTAATCAGCATCTCCATTACCCCATATCAAAATACCGAATACTCACAAGATGGGATTGCTCGGGGAGCACTTCATGCGGCCAAGCGAAATATCGTAGTGGTTGCAAGTGCTGGTAATTGGGGGCCGTCCCCATCAACCGTAATAAACGTTGCACCATGGATGATCACGGTCGGGGCTAGTAGCATTGATCGAATTTTCAGCTCTCCTGTTTTACTTGGAAATGGAATGAAAATTGAAGTAAATTCTCTTACATTTTACTCTTTGATTTCATCGTTTCATGCATATTTCTCGAATTTAATCACATTATCACCATAATCATTGACCCAGGGCCAAACTGTGACGCCGTACAAGGTAAATACGATGCTCCCTCTAGTTTATGCAGGGGATGCAGAAGCCCCTGAAACAACAACTAATGATACCACCGGGTAATAATTACAAGATTTTAACTTGTTTTTCCTCGTTGTAAATAGTACAAGGATAGCTCGGAAAATTTATTGATAATCTGGTGACTGATCTTTCTCCAGGTTATGCATTTCTGGAACCCTGTCACCAGAGATAGTGCAAGGGAAGATAGTCTTGTGCTTGAGGGGAAATTCAAGTGATGTAGAGAAAGTTATGGAGGTGAAAAGAGCAGGGGGAGCAGGTTTCATTTTGGAGAATCCAGTCGATGGAATTGGAGTATCAGTTGCCGCTCATGTACTTCCTGGAACTGCCATATTTTCAAATGATTCAGACACCATTCTAAGTTACATAAGAACCAACAAGAATCCAACTGCAAGAATAATTCCAGGGAGAACTGTTTTAGGTAGTAAACCTTCACCGTTCATGGCCAGCTTCTCCTCGACTGGTCCAAATGGTCTTGAGCCCAACATTCTAAAGGTACTACTTTTACTTATTGTTGAACCATTTCATCTAAAAAGAAGCATAGATTTCTGCTATGAAACCAGAATTTGATGATGTGGCAGTTTCTGGTACTGACACCGGGCATTTCCATAACAGAACCAGATTTTGTTTCCATAGAATTTCTAGGGAATTAGTAACATAGATTGAGTACATTTACAGCCTGATATAACCGCACCGGGGCTAAATATCTTGGCAGCATGGAGTGAGGCAATCTCCCCTACCAAACTCTTTGAAGATAATCGCATTGTCAAGTACAACGTTCTCTCCGGAACTTCCATGTCTTGTCCTCACGTAGCAGCCGCAGCTGCCCTAATCAAGGCGGCTCATCCAGATTGGAGTAGCACCGCCATAAGATCAGCCCTAATGACCACCAGTACTCAAACCAACAACATTGGTACCCCAATAACAGATGCTTTTGGAAATGCGGCGACTCCCTTCCATTATGGATCGGGCCACTTCCAACCCTCCAAAGCAGTTAATCCAGGCCTTGTCTATGATGCAAACTACAATGACTACCTCCTTTATCTTTGCAACTATAACAACACTGCAAAGAATGTGGATCCATCATTTACTTGCCCTGTACAATTTCCCTCGCCGAGTAATCTTAACTATCCGTCGGTCACTGCCTCATCTATCAACGGCGAGGTGACGGTGCAGCGGACTGTGACGAATGTCGGTGCCGGAGTAAGTGTGTACAATGTAACTATGGAAACTCCTATGGGGTATTCTGTCATCATTTCTCCAACCACATTAAATTTCAGTCATTTTGGGGAGAAGAAGAACTTCACTATCACAATTAAACCAGAAAGTAGGGTTACAAAAGATGATCATGCATTTGGTTGGTATACATGGAGTGATGGAATTCACTCTGTAAGAAGTCCAATTGTTCTTCAGTAAGAAGTTTACATACAAATTTTTTTAGTATAACATCAATTACATGTATATTTTCGTTGCAGTTATGATAGTAACCTCCATGTTTTAATGAGAGGTATCCTCACATCAGTACTGAACAAATACTTATTCCCTATTATGGTTCGAACTACAAAATATTCGCGTTTCAAGTAGGAGATCTTGAGTTCGAATCACACATGCTCCATATCTCCCATTGTATTTAAAAAATAATAATAATAATAATAAATCACTCCCTATTGAATTAATGCCCCCTTTATTTTCATTTTCGAATAATATAATTTGCTTCTTAAGTTTAACTATAAAAAGAGAAAATCCTAATTCAGTTATATGAAAATGTTCAAAAATCTCTCAGAGGTTTTGTACTTTTCATCTTGCTTCCTTTTCATCTAGCACTTTTCATACTGCTTCCTTGCATTTATGAGTAATGTCTCAAAGTGACACCTCGGGTGCCGCCTCCTTTCATATGGAGTGGGACACCTATGATGATACATTTTAGTTGATAAAGTAGCATTTTTCGTTTCTATATATCAATCGGAGAAAGTTGAAGACTTGAGTTCTAAATAAATATTATATACTGCACCGGATAATTATTATTATTACTAATTGAAGGTAATTCTCCAATCCTGGGCTTTTATATTACGCCGAATCTTAAGAAGCTGGATGACAAGAATATAAGGAAAAACTTGAATTATTATTGAAAGTAACATAACATACACATAAAATTAGTTTAATGCGATTACGGTTGCAATTGCAAATTTGAAGTTACAATTATTATTATTACTAATTGAAGTTAATTCTCCAATCCTAGGCTTTTATATTACGCCGAATCTTAAGAAGCTGGATGACAAGAATATAAAGCAAAACTTGAATTATTATTGAAAGTAACATAATAAACACATGAAATTAGTTTAATGCGATTTTGGTTGCAATTGCAAATTTGAAGTTACAAGAAAATGACCCTTCCAAGTCTCTATATCCCTTGTCCCTTTCTTCAAAAAGAAACAACACTTTTCAAAGCTCAACTCTTCTCCAACGTAAAAGTAATTGATTGGCCCACTCATTTATACATATTGCTTACGTTACATAACAGTAACATGACAAATAGTTAACACTACGTAAATACGTATACGTATTTGAATTTTATTCGCCCTGATGTTAAGTTAGTTGTAACTATATGGAGAATGACGGTCAACTTTGAGCAAGTTCAACTTGTCATCTCACGTGTGTGGTAAGTGATCATTAAACACTCGATATGTTTTTAATAAATACATGAATGCTAAAAATGAATATTGTTAAGTTGGGGACTTGAAGGGAATAACCCTACAAATGGGCACAAATAATTAACCTAAAATCCAGCAATTAGGAGAAGAAAGGAAGATAAAAGGTTTCAATGTGTGTTGTGTTTGCTTCGTAAAGAGGAAACTTGTCTCATTCAAGAGAACCGAGATTTACTCCACGTAAGAAACGGCAGCAGCGGCGACGTCGTTTTGAAGCATAGAATATTTAGCATGATTCAGATTCTCCCTTTGGCCGGCTCAACTAACAGGCGTCAATTCTATATTAATCGTGTTATAATCTCCTTTGGAATAAGTCAAACGGATTACAAGCCGGCAGATGCGCCGAGCTACGCTGTCACTTGGGATCTAAGATTTGCATTAATCATTGGCCAATTAACAGCTTTCAGCTTCAAATTTACTCAATACGTGATTTGGCTCAACTCGGTTTGGTTTGGCTCAATTTGTTGGGTCTATTGAGTATTGATTGTGCTCCAACGAGCAATATGAATGTGAATGTGTGTTCATTTTAAGAATGAGCGCCTTGTTCATTGGAACAGGTGTAATATTTTTGTTCTATTTTTTTTTTTTTTACTTATTATATATACATGTTATAAATTTAATGTGGGCCTGATGTCATTGTTGCGCTTGCAAAAGTTAAGAACTAATCACCGTTGTTTGGCGAATCCAATTAATCTCTCTACATTCAAATTAATAAACTTGCACGCACACAAAGTACGGTCTATTTTTATTTTCTAAGCACAATTCAAGAACGTAGAAAATAACCGTGGCTGACCAATTAAATGTGATATAGTCAAGGATGGTTATATCTTTCAAATGCACCACAAAAGCTAGCATTCACATTCGAATTTTCCAATATTTTTTCTATTACGTACATAGATGCCACCTACACCATCCATAACACCAATAATATGTAGCATTAGAAATAATTTCATCTAATATAATCAGTGATTTTTTATTTTATTATTTTTTAAATTTTATTTTTATTTTTATTTTTATTTGAAGAATAAGATCAGTGAGTTGCCATACGTGGAATTGGACATTTTTAGATAATAAGTAAAAAAAAAAAAAAAGAAGACATCTAGTCAAATATATTTCTTTTACGTTTTTTGGTTGGAAAAAAAAATCAAATAATTAATATAACGTTATGGTTTCTAAACCAGTTAATTTATGAACATTGCTCAAAACACTCTAACATGGTGGCTCCACCACACGTGCACGCATGTATCAATCTAGTCGAAGTCAAGGTGACCCCATTTTTGAAACCTAAATATTGTGGAACTTTTAATATGTATTACATCTAACTCTCACCTACTAAATTCAAAATGCTCCCTTATTATTATTATTATTAAATACCCTCTTCCCGGCTCCAAAAAGTATAATTGCAGAGCTGTGATGGTCGAAAGTCGAAACCATATGTAAACATCAATTTATCTAGATACAATTAATTAGCATTAATTTTTTCTTAAGAATTGACTTGTACGTAGAATTGAAAATTAGAACTAACAATTAAATGATATATATAATTGGTTAGTGATTGTAAAAACCTATTCGATACTTGTTTCAATTAGCTAGATTGAATTATTGAATATTTCGATTTAAAGCGTAGTAATTCTTCCTTTTACATGAGGAGGAAATTAAAGGAAAAGCATTTTACTTGAACAACTCAAGCAATAAGAGAAACTTCGTGAAAATTAAGACCAATCGAGAATACTTTCGACCAAAATGTTAATTTTAATTTTAATTTTAATATTGGATTATTGTTCATCCAAACCAAACACGCCCTTATGTGTTATTGCTGCTAGTAATTGACCAGAAAGTATTTTTATAAGGACAATTACACTGCCTTAGGAAGTGAGTGGCATCACACGTCATGGCAGATTTTTGGGGGAAAAATTCACACAAGTTAGAATGAAAAAAAAAAAAAAAAAAAAAAAGTCAATTCAACTAAAAATATATGTAAAAGATTTCTTTTCTTATGTAAATTAAAAAAAAAAAGGTATTTGGGTCGTTCTGGGGGATATGACCCTGACTACATGAGGTTATGTCAACTTGGATCTTAAATTCTCTTTCTTACCATTTCAGACTTTGAGGTGATCTTACTACATTATAATTAGTAGGAGATGAGTCATCTAACAGGATAGCCTTGCCTCATTGGATGACCCTTAAAACATTGGTAGGGTTGTAGGAGATGAGTTATCGAACAAGAAAGCGTTACCCCGTTTGATTGTCCTTGCTACATTAGTAGGAAATGAGTCATTGAATAAGAATGGATGATCTAATTACATAAGGTCATAGGAATCTCTTATTAAAAACTTTTTAGCAATTACTAGTCGTAACGGAGGTTTTTTCCTTTACGCCCCAAAAAAGCGTAGATGTCCTGTAAATTACAAATACATCTATTATGTATGTCACAGTTCACGCTCTTTTCGTTCATTGATCTCTTCTTCAAAATCATCTTCTTCATCCACTTCTCCTTCCGTCCTTCTTCTCCATTCCATTTTTACAATCGACACGCACCGTACGGTTCTATATTAACTAACAATAGCCCTTCAAACAATGTGCTGACAAATCACAAAACCGATAAAATTTGCTTGTGTGAATGGAGTAATGTCAATAAATATTTATGAGATAACCCAACATATACACCAAAGCAATACAAACGTTAATGTACACAAAGAAGCCGTGAGTCACAAGTAACACTCTGTAATGACGCCATCTGACGATATATATACCCAATCGATGGAAAGTGTACTCCCTACGATTTTAGATTCTCCTTCCCCAAAATCCAATCCATCTTTTCGGTTTTTTCGTATAAATTCCTCCCCATTTCCCCATTTCTGCAATACCCACCTCTTTTCTTGATTTCTCGAGAGCTCAATTTCCATGGCGGAAGAAGAATTTCAAGAATCCGAAGTGATTTTCCAAGAAAATGCAGAGCACGAAGATGGAACGGTGCACGGCAAATCCTCACTTCCAGTTCAGTCGAATTTAACCGGCCGGGAAGCGAGAAATGTTAAGTCCGGTAAGAGGAAGAAGCTGAAGAGCAAGAAGAAATCAGTTCCGGTGAACATCCCGCCGGAAAATGGTTCTGCCGGGAATTCTTGGTTCGGCGGGTACGTGGATTCCGATTGTTTTGACGAAGATGAT
>CAVNYN010226244.1:0-26587 GCA_963692815.1 Nyctanthes arbor-tristis | reverse complement strand
ATATGGACTTGACCTTTCCATTTCTAGGTAGATATTGACAATTGTGACTTCCCCATCGACTTTGAGTTTTACTTGGCAAGCACCATTTGAAAGATGAGGTCCGAACTCTACTGGCAAAGTAGTAGATTTTTCAGCACCATAAGTCAGAGGAAGGGGTGATTGACCCTCAGAAACTGGGATCGGATCAAATGATCCAAAGGATACCATCGAGCAATTGGCAGTTGATTTCTCACCCGTCTCGAGTTTGATCTTGTTTTGCTTATCGAGACGAACAATAAGATCTTTTAATACAAAACACTTTTCCACTGGATGACTGATAATACGATGGAACCTGCAGTACTTAGGATCATCAACTTGTCCAACCTCTTCCGGTCTCATGGGTGTAGGGAGCTCTATTATTTTTTGTTCAAGGAGTTCGTCTAGGATTCCGGAAACTTCATAGTCAGAAAATGGATACTCTTTTTCTACCAACTTTTTTAGAGTAAGAAGGTTTTCTGTTGGACCTGAAACCTGCCTGATTTGTAATCTGGTTTATAATATAACTTCAGCTTTGAGCTTGAATCGGAATTTGAGTTCTTGAAAGTGATCAGTGTAGGAACGGAAAAAATTGCCATGGATTCCTTAGGCTTAGCTGGCTTTCCATCTTTCCTTATATCTTTCTTAGGCTCTCTCTTTTCATGTGGATCATTTGGTAAATAGCTTCCATGCCTTGCAATCTAGAGTTCAAGGTCATGCCCTAGTCGCCAACTCTTCAAATGAGTGAGGCATATTTGGTTGAAGAATGTAAAACAACCCCCAATGCATGCCTTGAACGCACATGTCAATAGAAGATGATTAACTTATTCGTTCTTTACAATTTAGAACAAGTTTTCTCCAGCGCTCTATGTATTCCACAACTTGCTCATCCTTGTTCTGCTTGGTTCTTATGAGTTCCGGCAAACTGACTGTCCGCTTAGTGTTATAAAAGCGCGTGAGGCATTCATACTCAGGTTGATCCCAACTATCAATAGAACCTGCTGGGAGATCAGTATACCATTCGAATACCACACCTTTAAGTGAGCGGACGAATTGCTTGACCATGGTATCATTGTATGTGTCGGCATTGTTGCATGTTTCAATAAAGTGTGCAACTTGTTGCTTCGGATTGCTTTTCCCATCAAAGTATTGGAACTTCGGTGGTTGATAACTGAGTGGCATCCTCATTTCATCAATCTGACGTGTATATGGTTTTGCATATACCATGGAAGATTGTGGGGAACCTCCGTATTGGGCTCGAATGGTGTCAGCAATCATGTGCTGAAATTATTGGACAGATAGAGTGCGGATAGAGACTTGAGTGGCATCGCGCAAAAAATTTTTTACACCATGGCCCTATCACATTAATCTTGTTTTTGGTGCTGCTCTTGAATTTTTGGATCAGTGGAGGAACTTGGATTTTCTGGGTTAACTTCTTTCCCTGGGTTCTGAAGCTCCAGCTTTTGCATAAGTACAACAATTTGGGCGTCTTTCTCTTCTAAAGACTTAGTCAAATTTTCAATGGCCAAAGCCATTTGTTGCAGTTGGTCATTTGGAGTTGGATTCACTTCTGTGACCATCACCGGCTCTAGGGATTCATCAGAAGTACTATAGTCACCCCATTTTCGTAGCGTTGAATTTAGCTGAGTGGAGCCAGAAATAGATCCGTTGCTTGACTTGGAATCTAAACCACGGCCTTTTCCCGAGTCTTGAGATTTAGTCGAGGTTGATCCTAACCTCTTTTTGATTTTGATGGACTTAGAACCCTTTTTAGAAAATTTTCTCAATGGTGAAACCAATCGAGTTTCTTTGATTCTTGTCTGAGCACGTGTTGTGTGAATGATTTCAGCAAGTGTCTCCTCTAAGGGAGTCACAATTTCCTTACCCTTGTCGCTTGCCATCGAATCTTGATGGTTGAAATTGATAGATTTGATGGAATCAAAAGATAAGAGGCAAGAGTGTCCCACTGGGCATGCCAAGAAATTTGTAACAACAAATTTTGTGTATTAAAATAAATAATACAAAAATTGTTATAAATAAAGACGTTAAAAAAATGAAGTGGATTGACGCTCTTGTCACTGCTAGGTTGCAAATCCTCTTATTGGCGATTCCAACTTTGAAGACTTGAAGCTTGGACTTGATGTGGAGAAGACTTGATCTCTTGTTTTGGACTTGAAGACTTGATTTTTACTTGAAGAAGATGAAGAACTTCAAAGACTTTGGCTTCTGATTCTTCTTCTTGACTTCTGCTTCTGGCTTTTTTTCTTTTCGGACTTTGTTTTGTAGTTTTGGAACTTCAAAGATTTTAGAGAATTTTCCTTGTTTTTATCTTGTTCTTCCCCCCTTTAAAATGAATGAATAAGGGTATTTATAGAACCTTAGAAAAGTCTAATAGGCTTTAGAGTGAGCTTTTAGACAGAATGGACCCTTAATCATTAAGTAAGTTCTTATAAGACTTGGCTATTTCATTTAAGACTTAATTGGATTAATTTATAACATTAATCCGGCCCAATTGATTTGAATAATTTAATTAATGAAAATTTTGATGTCTACAATATGCAATTATAGTTCACATGCAAATGGCAAATTTACACTATAAATAGAGCAAATGAAGCTGATAAAAAGGGGAGAGACCCAAAAATCTCATTCTTCTTGTTTTTGACACATTTTCTATCTTCCATTTATTGCAAACATTCTTTATCTTTACACATTAACTGCACAAACCGATTCAAATACAAATTTCCCGCGAATATAAATCTTATTTGTTGAGTCAAAGGCTGAATTTGATATCAACAACAACAAAAACTAAACAATAACGTGAAAAATAAATGAACACAAGATTTAACGTGGTTCGAAAATTTACCTACATCCACAATCCCAACTCCAAACAATCTTCCACTATAACAATATAATAGGTACAAGTGATCTTTAGATAACACTAAAAACATGCCAATGCTTCAAGAATAAAAATACAAGTCACAACTGTTCTCAAGAATGGAGATTCTTGGAACACCACTTCAAAATCAATGGAAAAGTCTCACAACAAAAATCAATCTCTATTCTGATGACGATTTCTCCAAAAAGGACCGTTGGATCTTGATCTTGACCATCAAATTTGAAAAATAATGAATTGAGAAGATACTTTCCAAATTTCACGCTGATCAGACTACGGAATGATAAGATATAGCAGATTGATCGACCACTGCCTAAGCTACCTGCTTGCACGAATTTGGGCTTCAACTTGCTCTTAATTTCTTCTAATGTTTGGAGTTGATCATACACGCAACCAGCTAAAACCTTTAGCTCATTTAGGTTGCTTGATCTTTCTTCTTGGTCTTTTTCTCCACACCTTCAGCTTCTCTTGTGCACGGCTTCTTGTTTGCAAGATGCCTCTCGTCTTCCTTTAGGAACACTGACATTGTGTATTTGGTGCCATATATAAAGAGACTCAAAGAACTTAAACCCTAATGGGCCTTGTTTGAGGCTCAAGAAAAATTCCAATAGTTGCAAGTAAAATCTTCCGTTTATTTTGTACTTACAATAGTATCCCTAATTAACCAATTTAATTATTCCGACCTCTATTCAATTAACTTGTTGGGTTTGGGTCGCAATCCACCACATATATAGGCAGATACCTAACAGACTGTAGAGTGTGGAGGACGGTCTGCTCTCTATTTCTTGAAGGGGGCAACAAGCTCAAATAGATTAATGACTGAATTATGATTATAAGGTAGGGATGAGAAGAGAACTGTAATCTTGTATTGTAAGTATTGTTGCAAACTTACAAATTTTTTCCTTAATTCTTGATTCTCGAATAGTGGACGTTAATTTGAACATGTCTCTGCCACTAATTATCATAATCAGATTGCTCTTTCTTATGCTATACAGTTGGAAAATTGGAGTAAAATTTATATGTTAGCCACTAGCCCACTGATTCTTTTATTATGCTATTGATAATTTAGTTCCTTATTTGGTGAATGGTGAGTTTCTCTACTAGTCACTTTTCCTATTCACTCTGCTTTAATAAACTGTGAATGGTGAGTGCTTGAAGCCTTGAACTTTGTGGTATTTAGTGCTTTGATCTTTCATTGTTCACTAATTAGTTTTTGTAGTTCTTTATTGCTGGATTATTGAAAGCTTTAAGTGGTTTAGATTTAAAAGGATAATTTTCTAATTGATTCTATTGAACTTTGTCGGTTTTAGCGCTTTGATCATTGATTTCTCACTAGTTGTTTTTTGTAGTTGTTCTTTATTGTTGGACTGTAGGAAGATTTTTAGTGGTTTAGCTTTAAATGGATAAGAGTTTTTTGCTAATAGTTTGACAATTTTTGTCAAAAGTGAGCTTGTTAACATAATATATATATATATATTCTCTTATAGATAAATTTGTTAAAGTAAAAAAATCGACGGGTTCAACTCACTTCTTAGCATGATATTAGTTTTTGATTAGTTGAACACTTTTGTAATGTACCTGACATTGTGTACTCTTTTGATAAATTAGTATTTATATAAATGAGTTTTTTATCTTTTTGTTCAGCAAGGGGTATTCCAGCGTGCTGGTTACGCCCCTGTGTATATTATTTTCTCATTCATCTACTTAACACAAGTTATAGATACACATTAATTAATATATCAAATATCATATGACTGTTTTGTCACTATACGCACGTCACTTTTCTATATTATTATATGATGTGAATTTGAAAGTTAATGCCAATAGTAATAAGATTCTCTTTAAATTGTTTACAAAAAAATTTAAAATTATAATAATTAAATATATGCATTTAGATAAAAGTTTAAATGAAGACAAAAATTAAAGACGTATAAAAGCCGGGGGATTGGGGACTTTTGCTATCATTAGCGTAATGCTATAAATCGCCGGTTCTTAGTACCGGTCTAAGTGGCAATAAATATAGTATTAAATGATAAGTGAAATTAAATGTATAAATAAATAAATGACTTACTTGATTTAACTTATCATTTAATACTACCTTGATACGTTGCTGAGCACCAGTATTGCAAAACCGCATTACTCACTATCCTTATACCGGCTATATTTCCATGATTACGGGAAGCGGAATTTAGAGCGCTCATGGGGCCCAAAGAGTGATATGAGAGTCACATTTTGTGTGAAAATTTTAACACAACACGACCCATCTATATAATATATGGAAGAAAAAGAAGCAATTAATGTGTAGGAAATTAAACCAAGAGGACCCACAAATGACCAAAAGCACAAAACAACGAATAGATTTGTTTTTGGACAAACCCATTTGGAAATTGCCAAGGTTTCTACTTTGGGAGACCAAATGGTGGAAAGTATAAAAGGAGATTGAGTTGTGCTGTCATCAAAGATTCAAAGTGACAATCTCTCTAACCTAAATGATAGAACAAGAAGCCAAAACATTGTCCACCAAGAGAGAGGATCATATTATTAAAAAAAAATGTACAAACATTTAGATGAGACTTAATGTAAATGTGTGTGTATATATATATATATATGGCAAGTGAAGTAGGACATGTAATTGAGTGAATAGAGAACAACTGGACTGAAAAGGACACGATCATCATTTTAAAATTTGATGTCGTGTCTTATTTGGGCCATCAAGTACCTTCTTGGAAATAGAACGGCGAGTTAGATGAAACTCGTTGTTTTGTTATGATTTTTAGCAAATGTAATTATTCAAGGTTGCATAGACCTTGAAAATGAGCAATTTCAGTTATTTTTATTGATTTTGTTTAAAATCAAAGCCAAGGAAGAGAGAACTTCTTTGAGCCAATTTTGGAAAGAAAAATGGAAGGAAATTAAAGATCAGCCAAATAGGTGGTTCAAACAAGTGCGGTTGTGAATAGAAGCTTACGTTCCGAGCATTAGATTTCGAGTTCGAATTACACCTACCATCATCTATTTCCCCTTTCCTCCCCTATCTCCCCTACCAATCAAATCGTTTCAATTAGTGCTAAATAGCATTAGAGCATTTTCAATGTTAGGAGAAAAATATAAAAGGGAAAATGAGTAGAAATAATTTAATACTAGATGTCTAGTGCTGTAATTGTATCAAGCAATAATGTAGTGCACTATCAGCCAATGAATAGTGAATATATCATAATCTCCACAAATCACATCATGACTTGATATTATGACACATTATTTTTTTTAACATGTATGATAGAACAATAAGCCAAAAAAATTTCCACCAAGAGATAACCATATCTAGAGAGAGATATTTATAAATTTAATGGTCAAATTAATATCGGTAATATTTTCTCAAAAATCATTTCACCATATTATAAAAAAAATGTACATACATTTAGATGAGCCTTAATATAAGAGTGAATGGCAAGTGAAGTAGAACATGTAATTGAGTGATTTGAAGAACCGCTGGGTTGAAAAGGACGTGGAAATAGAACGGCGAGTTATGTCAAACTCTTTGTCTCGCTATGATCTTCAGCCAATTTTAATTATTCGAGGTCAATGATACAATTTTTAATTAACCATGGAAAATGTTAGGCTAGATTTTCAAGGGTAGAATTTTTAAATCTTATTTTATTATTTTATTCTTTAATTTCAAATTCACCTAAAGATGGTAATAGGGAGAGACGGGATTGGGACAATGCTTCCAACTCCGCCCCATCTTCTTAAAGCGGGGTGAGTAATAAAAATGTCTCTTTAATCACAATCATCCTCTCTACTTTTTTTTCTTTTTCCCGTACATTTTTGTGATTGGTGCTCATCGTATAACAGTATGCATTAATAATAAAATAATTTTACGTACATTAAAAATAAGTTGAAAGAAGCTAATCCATGCAGGTCCCACTCATATATAATATAAACTAGTAATACCACACTACACGCATGAATGGGAAATGTTTATTAATCAGCTACTTGCGACTTATTTTAGTCATCCGTAACGTCACTTGATATTTAAATATTAATTAGCATTTGCATGCGCACTTCTCTAATTTATTTCTTTAATTTTATTATTATTATTATTTTCTTTAATCTCCAGAAAAGGGAAAATTATTACCATCGGTTCAAAAATAGGTAATTTGTACAAATAGACCCTATCGTTTAGTATTAGTGTAAGAATAGACCTTATAATTTTTAATATAGCGTTTTCAACCTTAATGTATCATTATTTATTGCAAAAAGGACCTTACGATCCAAATTTGTTAACTTTGTTATTGAAAGAACATTTTTACCCTTAATCTTAATTAAAATATAAAGGTAAAGATTTATTTTTCTTGTAGTATTCCGATGATGCGACTTGTAGGAAACTTTTTATTATTGATTGATATATCATGTTGGTATTAATATTGGTCCTCACACGCCAAAAGATTTTTAATTAACTGGAAAATCGGAAAGGTTTTGATTCGTTTTGTGGTTGTAGGGAGGTAATACTATGATGGCATTTGAATTTGGTAGATATAAATATCTTCATATATTACTTGAAATTAAGGATAAAATACCTTTAAAAAAGAATTATATTTCACGAAAAGGAAAATAAGGGTAAAAAAGTCATTTTAACAATAAAAATTTGACAAATTTGGACAATAAGGTCCTGCAATGAATAGTGATACGTTAAAGTTGTAATCGCCAAATTAGAAATTATAAAGACTATTTTCGCACTACAACTAAACTATAGAGTCCATTTGCGCTAATTAGCCGTTCAAAAATATATTTAACTTCGACATTTATACTAGAAACTTGTACTTGATGTCATGTCTTGTATTTTATCATATATTGAGCTATTTAACTATATGCTCTTTGCGTTTAAGACACATTTTATACATGTAGACATGCTTAAACTGAAAATATGATTTCGACCCTTTTTTTTTTAATTCAATCATATATACGCATTTTAAAATACTAACTACCATGAAAACTGTTAAAACTGTTTTTATGTATTTACCATGAAAATCAAATAGATCTGACCATTTACAGTATCATTGATCACTCAAAATCTTTTGTTTGGTTTTAGGTTAGATATTTATGTATGAATGAGTTAAAAGTTACTAGGAAATACCAATAACTTGAGACAAGAAAAATTGACTCTACAAGCCAACATGTCCAACTTACTCCTTGCTTCTACATAGACTATAATTTCACATACTACTATATTTCTTGTTTGATTTTCATCATTCTTTCTCATTATAATTTTACAATACCACTAATTTTACTATTACTCAACTATCACCACATATTGCAAATTTCAATTAGTTATTCACCACTCATTTCAACTCATTATAATTTCGTTGTCATAAAGAGAATCAAACAAACACTTGACAACTATTCAATTATAAGCACACAAGTCAAGCTCTCACTAAATCTCTACAACTCATTTCACATCATTATAATTTGACAATAATTATGAGAATCAAACACCGTCATAGTATATAGTATCACCATGGCATTTGAAATGAGACTACTCCTACCGACGTGGCTTACCACGCCGAATTGGGCAAGAACAAAAGATAGAGCTCTGTATATTTTTGGCAACTAAACAAAGAGACAATTCGAAGACATAATAAATAAAATATTGGTAGAAAAGCCAAATAAGTGTAAGAAAGGGGGATTTAAAGGGACAAAACATAAAGCGTTGCACGAGAGACAAAGAAACTAAAAGATCCCCTTTTCCTCTTGTGTTTGCATAAATAATCATAATGGTTCCAATTCCAATGGCTTTTATGTTTGGAAAATAATCAATTATATATATGTGCATGCTAATATAAATTACTTCCCATCTCTCAAAAAGTGTTCAAACTTGGGACATTTTCTAGAACAAGAGCCAATCCAACGTTGCATCTTCCCCCTTTTAACCATACAGCTATTTAACAAGGATTGATGATTATTGCAGGCTTGGCTATTGATATCATAGCCCTTATTATTATTTTGTTTGATAATGATATCAACACGTGTCAAAATATATGTTAAGAGTACTTCAACATGATAAACAACTCATCATTACCTCTCAAAAATTAATTACTCACAATAAATAAATAAATTCAAACAAATTAAACTAACAAGGAGATTTTATATCCTAATGATGACAAATGGATAGCGAAATATTCTTTTATCTCCACTTCACTAAAAAAATTCAGGTACTCTAAAACTATCCTATTATGGTACTTTAAGTTAATGAAAATCTCACACGTAAGATCTTAGGCCGGTCTCATTTTTAGGACCTTTAAATCTATTTGTGAGCTGGTGATTGATCTAAAATACTATATTAAAGCACTCTTGCAGTACCAGATATTTTTTCCTACTTCAGAATGAATATGAAACTACATATAAAAGGAACAATTAGTAATGGTACAAAACGGGAAAAACTCCCATACTTTAAGAATAGTGGACTCCTCACCCCTCGCCAATTAAAAACCCAAAAATTTTCGTGTGTGAATCATGATAACAATCCTAAAACATAAAAGCACTATAAAAACGCTGTCACATTGAATAAGATCGTTTAATAATATAATGAACAAAATTCAACTACTATTTTTTTTTTTTTTTGAGGGAAAAACTTTCATTAATAACTACAAATCATGACGGATTGCCGAACTCAAAAACAAGGGAATCCGGTCAGACCAATTACAAACAAAGCGATGAGATAATAAACAGGTAGCAATTGTGTGAGCAACCCCATTTGCCTATCGACAAATAAAGTTACATGAACCACAATCCATATATGACAAAAGCGATCTAACTTCGCAAAGAAGAATAGCCAAAGGATGATGATCCAAGTTGGTATACAGACTCTGAACCACACTTAAGCAATCCATCTCGACTTCTTGAGTTTGAAAATATGTAATTCAACTACTATTTTAATGGGTCCTGGTAGTGCGACTCAGCTCGATAGACTTATTCGTTTCATAGGATTTTTGGGGGTAGGAAGAAGAAAATGTTGTGTTGGTGTTCCTATTTTTTCCCTTCTTTTTTTCTTTTGTTTATTTTATTTTATTTCATTTTATTTATTTATTTATTTAGTGGAGGGGGACATAGACTCATTACACAAGGGAAAAATTCTATTACTCCAAAAATACTTAAGATACTCAAACAAGATAGAGAATGGAGTATGTCATTAACTCATTATTTTGTTAAAAAATTTTCACAAAATGTTTTATAAATAGGGTAATTTCATCATTTTACTTGTTGTATTATGTGATGGGGGATATCAATTGTCTAAGTATGAAACGACAGTTAATATAATTAAAGCATTAAATTTTACCTTATTTTTTCACATATACTTTTATATTTCATTAATTGTTTAAAATACTTTCAATATATATGTAGTTGAATAACAATAATTAATAATTAAGGGCACACATGAAAATAAAACATTAAATATATCTTCAATATAATAAGTGAATTATCCTTTCAGGAAAGATGAAAAATAAAATAATGGACTATTTTTTTAAGATGGGCGCAAAATTACTCTATTTTCCAAAATATTTTATGAAGGATTTAAAAATTTTCCATGCCAGAAATTTGTCCCGACTTGACAGAGTTGAATTGAACTGAAGTGGAAGGCACTTATTCTAACGTCAGCTTCAAATCCAAAAGCTGTCTGCCTGTCTCATTAAAAATTGAAAGGTTCTCCGTCTCTAGCCGTGTGGGTCATTCTCAATAACCAATTTCCAACTTTACCCCCGTGTCTTACTCACTGTTGAATTAATTAATTTTTAGATATCAGTTGTTCTATAGTGTTCATTAGATATCATTTATGGAGTCTAATGTATTATATGACAAAGTGTCCATTGAATACATTGGGGGATAGGGTCATCATTTTCTAATGTGTTCAATAGACACCATAGAATTTAAGCTCCAACTTCATTCAAAAGTTGTCAAGATCGTAATTTTAGATCAGATCAGTAAAAAGGTCTCTCAAATTGGATTGGTGGATCATATTGTGAATGGTAAGATTATACTAAATATAATTATTATAAAAATTAAATTATAGTTTAACCTTTTTAATTAAAAATTGTTAATTACACTTAACGTCCCCAACCTTTCAAGTTATTATCGATCACGTTTCTAACATTTTATTTTCCTTTTGGGCGTCCTCATCCTTTCAAAAGTATTACACCTAAGGTCATTGGAACGAAAACTATTTATTCTTCGGTTGAGTTTGGGGGTATTATAGTAAAATATAAAAAAACTAAATATTTTAATTTTTAAAAAA
Organism: Nyctanthes arbor-tristis; assembly: GCA_963692815.1. Classification (NCBI taxonomy): domain Eukaryota; kingdom Viridiplantae; phylum Streptophyta; class Magnoliopsida; order Lamiales; family Oleaceae; genus Nyctanthes; species Nyctanthes arbor-tristis. The sequence continues at coordinate 15,392 of CAVNYN010226244.1, read as the reverse complement.
TTTTAAAAAAATGAAGGAGAGAGGGTGGGGGGTTTCCGGAAATAGCAGCCAAAAGTGCTGCCATTTCTGACAGTACATAGGGAGGGGGAGACTCACCCCCTTTTGGCTATCAGACTCCTCCTTTCCAGCAGCCAAAAGGGGGGAGCCCCCCTCCCCCTTCCAGTGCTGTCAGAAATGGGAGCACTTTTGGCTGTCGGAATCCAATGGCAGCCAAAGGGGTGTCTCCCCTCTCCCCCTTCTTTTTTTTTTTTAATTTTTTTAAGCATTAAAGTATTTAGTTTTTTTTTTGTATTTTACCATAATACCCCAAACTTAACGGAAAAATAAACGGTTTCCGTCCCGGAGACCTTAGGTGTAACACTTTTGAAAAGTTGATAATGTCCAGAAGGAAAATTAAATATTGAAGACGTTAGGTGTAATTAACCCTTAAAAAAATTATAACCATAAGAAGCTAAAATCATATAATGAAAATTGAATAATAATCATATAATTCGAACAACAAAATAGGATGTAAATTGAATTTGAACTCACAATTTTTACATAATATTTAGTCAAAACAACTTTAGTAAAATTACTTAACAATTCAAAATACTTAGATAATTAAAAGTGAAGTGTAAAAGCTCTTAGCATTAGAAGAATAAAAATCGTTAGGATCATTATGATCTGATATTGGAATTGTTTAAGATTTTATGACAAGATCGGATCATTTCATCATTTGCAGATCGTAAAATCGATCGTAGGATCTGTAGGATCCAGATTGAGAGTTTTAACAACCATGGTTTCAATTCAAGCATTTGGAATTAGAATGTTCAATTACCCTTTGAGTTGTTACGATATCAGACAATAATGTAGTATAATATTAGTATAACATCACACGCTCCTCAAATCGACTAATATTACACCACAAATTGGACTAATATTACACTACATAATTTGTATGATATAATAACAGCGTTAGATGTATGGTGATTTAACATTTTCAGTGTTTGAAATACACAACAAAGTGAAGTTAACAATATTAATTTGTCGAATAAAGCGAGAAGACACAGAACTCAAAAGTGAGGGAAGGGAGGAGGAGGAAATCATTCTAGTTAATTAACTACATAAATAAGATATATATTGCTTAACGTTTTAATTGTCAATTATTTATTGTTCTTTTTTTTAAAATTATAAGTGAATAATAATAATCAATTTTAATAACAAGCAGGTTTTTTTTTTCACCCAATATGTGGATTATCAACATATGTTTTTGTCAGGATATATGTCCAAATAAATTGTTAATGGTGAATTGTAAATAAACAATTATTTATTAAATAAATGTGATATATTTATTATTTGCATACTTATATAATATTAGAGGGGTAATGAAGTAAAACTGATCAACACCATATGGCGTCATACAACTATTTAGTGTGCATCGAGACATACCACATGGTTGTGATTTCCTATGTAGTGTGTCTCGATGAACGCCACATAGGCATATTATACGTATGGTGTCATATTATATAGTGCTAGATGGAAACTAGGTAATAAAGTGTCATCAATTGCATTATTACGAGATAATATGAAGATGAGTACTTTTGGAGAAGTACATAAGATAAATCTCATATTTCAATTTCAACTGAAAACTTTAGTCCAGAGCCGATAATAGAGATTGACACTCTTATTCCATTGATGTTCATTTGTTGAGTTAATTACCCGAAATGTCACTGTACTTTTAAAAAGTTATCTCAAATGTCATTGTACTTTAAAACTTACCCGAAATGTCACTGTACTTTCAAAAAGTTATCTCAAATGCCATTGTACTTTAAAACTTACCTGATATGCCATTGAACTTATGAAAGTGTTATCCCATTTGCCACCCCCGTTAAAAATGTAACAGACTTGATGACATGGCTAACAGAATTTACCACGTGGCATCTTTACTGTATTTTTTAACTGAGTATTTATAGAGTGGCAAATGAGATAATATTTTCACTAGTTTAATGACATATGAGGAAAGTTTTATAAAGTACAATGACACTAAAACTTTATAAAGTTTTATAAAACTTTTATCATATACCACTAAACTTGTGAAAATATTATTTTATTTGTCACCAGTCAACACCAGGTTAAAAAAATAATAGTCAAGATGCCACGTGATAAATTCTGTTAGCCATGTCATCAAGTTAGTTTCATTTTTTAACGGAGGTGGCAAATGAGATAACACTTTCACAAGTTCAGTGGCATATCAGGTGAGTTTTAAAGTACAATAGCATTTGAGATAACTTTTTAGAAGTATAGCAGCATTTCGGGTGTGACATTTGAGATAACTTTTTAAAAGTACAGTGGCATTTTGAGTAATTAACTCTTCATTTGTTCATCACTCTAACTCAACAGAGTATGTAGTTTATCTCAGTCCTCGTGACTTGTGGAGATCATGAGTGGTGACGTTGATGTATTTCATGATAAGTATGTTGAACTAACCATTGTGTGAACTTAATTTCATGGTATGGCTGTGCATGTGAATTAAACTTTCACCTGATTGTGATACGTTTTGTCTAAATTTGTCTCATGTGGGTTCTTCAATGAAGTAATCTTTGGAATTTAAATATTCTACGTGTGAGACTAAATAAATACTTGGTCAATACACTCTACATGTTGAGAATCGAAGGAAAGTAAATTAGTAGAATACACACTGTGAGAGAAATCCATTATTTTTAATAAAGAGTAAAATGATCTGCTTAACGAATCTTATGCAAGTACGATTTTTGAAATTTAACGTTAATATCTAACGGATTAAATAGGAATTTCAGCGATGATTATTTAAATAAAGTAAAACGAATAATTAATTATGTATAAAATAATTTAGACAATTCAAAAGTAGTATTCACTATTATATAAAATATTCTTAAATCTGTACAACATGATGTTTTACGTGTTTGTGAGTAAAAAAAATAATCTTTCACTATAATCTATTTAACACATTATAATATATTTAAGATGGTGCACAACAATAAACATAATGATAACATTGAATAAACTCTATGATATTTGCGTTACAAATTCAAAGACCAGCGCCATTAATTATTTAATCATCATAATAGCAAGTTACACAATATGTAAGAGTGTGGTTGTGAAATATACAAATAAAAGTTCATCACATTGGAATCAATGGGGAAGCCGCAATATAAGTTAATAGGATAAATTATTTACAACATAATTTAATTATTATTAGCTTTTATGATCATTTATGTAATTAGGAGTTGTAATAATTCATCTACAGTAGAATATACAAATTATTAATAATTAGATCGAACCGTTTGAGTCCGCTTCACTGAATCTAATTACTGGAAGCCTAATCATTATACAACTCCGGCCAAGTCCCTCTAGTAACTTCTAGAAAGTCATGGACTAACTTGATCCAATTAATAATTGTTCAATATAAGATATTATATATTTCGCTACTCTTCTTTTGGCAATTATTTGTGCAAATTTATATGTCAAATTAAATATTAAGATTGATCTTATGCTTAAAGAAAATAATGTTTTAAAATTATTGATATTCTTTATACATGTTTTCCAAAAGTTTTAGCATTAAAAAAATTCTTATGTTTCTCAATTTTTTTTCAACCTTGCCACACTTTTCAATACATAATTTGGTAAAAAAATCCTTAAGTTTCAAAAACTTTTCCTACATTGCAACACTTTTCAAGACGAGATTTGGAGTGAGAATTTTTTGCTATGCCAAGTTTCAGTATTTCAATAAGAATAATGTTTTTTATTTATACAAGAAACATTCTCCCGTGACATGAATTTAAAATTTAATTTCGATTACAATAGAATCTTTTGAACAACATATTAGATGAACAACACAATTTTTTAAAAGTTGAGGATCTGTTGATCCAAATTTAAAGGTTGGGGTGAAAGTGCAAACAGATGCAAAAGTTGGGGACCTTTGATGCAATTTACGCACATTTAGATTATTGGAAGTTAATTGTGCTACCTCATCTTTTTGTCATTTATTTATCTTGACCAAAGAGTTTAATTAATATCCCTCAACTCTTAGTATAAAGATGGCAACTAAACTAAAAATTGAATTCCAATCCAAGCATTACACTTTGAACAATTTCTAGGAATTGGCATTTGCAAATCCACTAAATTTCTTGGAAATGAAATGGTCTATTGACTAGTAGGTCTTAAGCCTTCTAAAAATAATTAGCATGCAACTTCAAGCTTACGCTAAATTGACCATTGGAGGGAAGATGATTAGTTATCAAATTGCTTGTAGTCCCACAGCACTATTTACCCACCAAAATCCCATAAGAGGTATCAAATTGTATGCCCTTGCCTTTTTTTTTTTTTTTAATCGAGCACAAAAACTACTCAAACAAGTATAAAGAACAAAAAATTATGGATAATGCGAAACATCCATCTCATTTTGTGTCCACTTCTTATTCATTCAATCCAATTGAATTATAAACTTGTTGGGGGGAACTCAAAATACGGTGCAAATTATATTCTAGAGAAACGCACCTTTCCACGTGCAACATGCAAGCAAAATTATGACTTACCAATATTAAGAAATGCAGAAGAATAAATTGCATGAAAATGAAGTTGGTCAATGCAAGAGTTCGACTCTTTCTCCTTAAGACAACAATACTCCGCAGAGGTTCTAATCTTTATCATGCATCCGTCTCCCAAAATATAACAACCATGTCTCGTAATAGGGGCACTCAAGATTACGCAAACCTACGGACTTACTAGTGTTTTGAACTTCCTTTGAATGGACTCGGATATAAAACAAATAAACGGACGACGATGCAAGTATGGAGTGTATATGAATTGAATGATATTATATGAACGAATGAATAAACATGCAACTGAGAGGACGAATATATATAGATGTTGGAAAGTCATAACTTAAAATGAAAGGATCTTTTAGAAAGGATAAAACTGTTGGAATAGTGCTTGATAGAAAAGACACGTCCATTAGAAAATATCCGTGTCCAAATGTCACGATCTTTCGTCTAAGCAACACAATTTTTCGTCTATAAATATTCTAGAATACCCTAATTTCCAATTTCGATAATTTACGTGTTAAACGGTTCGCATATGACATTAATTTCTCATTCACCCAAACTTGATTTAGAAAATTAATCAAAACATGATTACCTGCTAACAAAGTATAATACAATCAAAATCAAAATCCAATAATCGACTAACAATTTTCGCTTAAATAATTGGTCAAAATGGCCACACCAACTTTACAAATCAATTTCCAATAAAACTTGAAGTAAATTATCAGGATATATGTAATGTAAATAATTCATTGGGTTGGATAAAGAGGTGGATATGAGATGAGATGGATGTGTAGCGTTATTTAAATAAAGTTTAATTAACCTAATAAGAGTAAGATTAATGAATGGGAAAAAAGTTTAGGGAAAAAAACCTATCTCCAAATAATGTTTAGGGGGAAAACCGGAGGGGAAATGCTATAGGTATTTGGGGGTTTTTTTCGCGTTGTATTTTCTGTAATGTATCATTTTGTTATCTCATGCAAATGACATTATTTTTCACATTTTTTAGTTTTTTATTTCCTATTTAACAATATATTTTATTAAAACATTTAAATTGAACAAATGTCGTAATTTGATTGGTTTGAACATGCATTTGTGGTACAACAAAAGAAAGTTGCTAATAGGTAAATGTTGGCTAAATTTAGCATCTTATTTACTAATTTTCACCTCAAAAAATAAGATTTCACACCCCAATTGTTATACACTATTGGAGTTTGCGGGGAAATCTCGCACTTGGAGAATGGATAGGTTTGAACTAAGTAGGATATATCCCAACCCATAGTAAAAACAAAAGAAAGGTGGGAAGCAAACTGTAAATTGAAAATTTATTATTGGATAATAAATCAGGTTTAATAATAAGGTTTAATTTCGCAAATCGTCCCCAACTTTTAGGTTAAGAACCGGTTTCGTCTCCAATATTTTTTAAGACACACCACAGCCCCCAACCTTTCAAAAATACACACAAATCGTCCCTATTGCTACTAATCCACCAAATTTTTATAAAAAAAGACGATTATACCCCACATAAACATTTTAAACTTTTTTTAAAAATATTTAAAAATAATAAAAAACTAAAAAAACCCACCCCACCCCACGCCACCCCACGTCTCCTTTACCGCTGGCAATACTGCTGGCTGCAGGCCGCCGGAATGGTTCATTCCGGCGGCCAAAAAGCCCCATTTTGCTGCTAGAAACATTTTGTTGCCATTTCTAGCAGCAAAATAGGAGGGGGGGGATTCACCCCCCATTTCTGCCAGAATTGGCAGCCATTTGGTTGCCATTTCCGACAGCATTTTGTTGCCATAAATATAGCAAAATGGGGGGGTGAATCCCCCCCAATTTCTGCCGGAACTGGCAGCCAAATGGGGGTGAATCCCTCCTTTTTGGCCGCCGGAATGGACCATTCAGGCGGTACTGCTGGCGGTAAGGGAGACATGGGGTAGGGGTGGGTTTTTTTAGTTTTTTATTATTTTTAAACATTTTTAAAAAAAGTTTAAAATGTTTATAGGGGGTATAATCGTCTTTTTCATAAAAATTTGGCAGAATAGTAGCAATAAGGATGATTTGTTTACATTTTTAAAAGGTTAGGGGCTGTAGTGTGTTTTAAAAAAAGTTAAGGACGAAATCGGTTCTTAACCTAAAGGTTGGGACGATTTGCGAAATTCCCTAATAATAATGTTTTTAACGACCTGGTTGAGTTAATAAAGGTGAATCATTAGCTGCAACTTTATATAATAAATGCCCACAAAATCTCATAGTGGCACTCAATTGTTTATCTTCAGTTTGAAGGGCTCTTTATTTCTCCCACTTTATTAATTTTGCCTGCTATTTTCCTTTCTTCTCCCAGAGCACTCTCTCTCTCTCTCTCTCTCTCTCTCTCTCTCTCTCTCTCTCTCTCGTGCGTTAGAGTGCAGTCGCAACAAAGAATACTGCTAAAATTGAGAATTCTTCAAACCTAAGTTTTGCTGTGAAAACAGAATTCAATGGTATTCTGTTCGGAAATTCGTTTTTACTGTATATCTCATCTCCCATATGGTAAGAAAAAGCTGCGATTTCAACTGATTATTATGTATCAACTCGGGGTTCCTTTTTAGGACTAAAATGCTCTTCAGTTGTAGTTCCACTATTGGTTTGAGCTTAACTGAAATGGGTTGGTCGTAGATCTTCCACAGGTGTCGATTTGTTGTATGTTTTCTCTGTTTTTCTCTCTACTCACGCACACACATACTTGCAGATATTACAACTTGATAAGAAAGTTCTATAATTGAGAAATCTGAGATCTTCTATATTGTTTAATATTTATGCGTTTCATTTGGAATTCTGTGATTTGACTTGTTAATCCGAGGTTGTTTATGACTAACTCCACAACTCCTACTTTTATTACCCACTTATATCCTGGGACAAATTTTTTTTTAATTAATTAACTAATTAATTCTTTTTTCGTGGTTTCTTACTGCATCATTTTTCTTTTTGCTTTTGAAGGTGATTCTAACTGGGGAAATGCTTTTGAATTGTGAAGTATGAATTTGTTTCTGCCTTTGATATTTCTTGGGAAATAATCAGATGACTTGGGTATTTGGTTCGGGACAAAATCTGTAGATTCCTTATCAAATTTTAGTATATCAATATTCAAATATATTGGAAGAAGGGTTAGCTTGTATTTGTATGGGAGATGTGATGTTGTTGGTCTGCAGTTGGTGAAAGAATGTTTAGGAGAAATTGATGATTTTGAAACTAGGTACTTCTGTCAGATTAAACAGCCGATAATGGAAACTTTGTAGGGATTAGCTGCATAACACGTAACAGAGAATACAATACAACTTGACAATTTTATGAGCTTCGTATTTGCTATTACATTGGTTAATATGAGCAAGTTTGCTTGTTCTTTTGCGCTTTTCTATATTCAGAATTAAAGTATTATTTTCGTGGTGTAGCAGTGCAGATTCTTGAGGGAAATGGAAGGTCTTTTGAGTATCTTGACGTGGTAGAAGCCAATCAGAAAATATAGTGAGGAAAACTGACATTTTCAATCCAATGCAAGCATCAAGGCATCAGAACCGATCTAGCATGTCCAATATGTTGCACTATCAGCACGTGCAAAGGTTAGGGGGGTATTCGTTTCCACAGTTTCAAAATTTCGACGAACCTTTAAGTTACAATAACAGCATCAATGGAACAAATAGCTGCTCCATACAGATCTCTCATGATCAATATTGCACACTGGAGTCGTCCCCATTAAATGTTAATTACACCGTTTTTAACTCACCATCTACTGTCACATTCTCTCCTGGAGAGAGTCCCATGTCCCAGCAAGAATCTCATTCACACCCAACTGAGACACGACTCTCACCAGATACTAATTACGGCTCCCCTATAAGTGGATCTTGTATAACTGAGGACGCGAATGACTTGAGACACAAGCTGAAAGAACTCGAGACAGTAATGTTGGGTCCAGATCTCGACGTACTTGCAGCTTGCAATAATACACTATCCAGCAATAATATATTGGCATCAGAATTAGATGGATGGAGACAAATGATGGAGGCCATACCCAAAGGAGACTTGAAACAGGTACTTATTGCGTGTGCAAAAGCAGTGTCAAATAATGATTTGCTGACAGCACAATGGCTGATATCTGAGTTGCGTCAATTAGTGTCAGTTTCTGGGGAGCCAATACAGCGTCTGGGAGCATACATGTTGGAGGGACTCGTTGCGAGGCTGGATTCTTCGGGAAGTTCCATATATAAATCTCTAAGATGCAAAGAACCTGTGAGTTTTGAGCTGCTCTCATATATGCACTTTCTCTATGAGGTATGCCCGTACTTCAAGTTCGGTTACATGTCTGCAAATGGTGCCATTGCAGAAGCTATGAAGGATGAGCAGAGAGTGCACATTATTGATTTCCAGATTGGTCAAGGGAGCCAATGGATAACTCTAATTCAAGCTTTTTCTGCACGACCTGGAGGGCCTCCTCATATCCGGATCACTGGTATTGATGATTCCACATCAGCATATGCACGTGGAGGGGGACTGGATATAGTAGGACGGAAGCTAGCTAAGCTCGCTAAGACTTTCAAAGTGCCTTTTGAATTCCATTCTGCAGCCATATCTGGGTGTGAGGTTGAGCTGGAAAATCTTGGAACTCGACCAGGTGAGGCACTGGCGGTGAATTTCGCGTTCATGTTACACCAAATGCCTGATGAAAGTGTGAGCACTGAAAATCACAGGGACAGGTTATTGAGGTTGGTCAAAGGCCTAAATCCAAAAGTGGTGACCTTAGTAGAACAAGAATCCAATACAAATACTGCTGCATTCTTTCCTCGATTCCTGGAAGCATTGGACTATTATACAGCATTGTTTGAATCAATTGATGCAACTCTTCCGAGGGGACGCAAGGAACGAATCAGTGTTGAGCAGCATTGCTTGGCGAGGGATGTTGTCAACATTATTGCCTGTGAGGGAACAGAGAGAGTGGAACGCCACGAGCTTCTTGGAAAATGGAAGTCGCGATTCAGAATGGCCGGTTTTAGTCCATATCCCTTGAGTTCTTTGGTAAATGCTACAATCAAAACATTGCTTCAAAACTACTGCAGTAAATATAGGCTTGAAGAAAGAGATGGAGCCCTTTATCTTGGTTGGTTGAATAGAGATTTGGTTGCTTCTTGTGCCTGGAAATGAAAGTCCTGCATTAATATTCTAGGTAATGAGATTCTGGGCAATATCAGATTTCTATTTCCCTGTTTTTGCTATGTTTACCGCAATCGCAAGTGTACCAAATGCAGAGCCTGTGTTGAAAATACACTAAGCTCTACCTTTAATGTAATTGCTATGACCCAGCGGTATCTATCTTTCTTTTGTGAAGATGGGCTTGTATTATACTCCCTTCGTCCCAAAAGGATATTTCCTTATTCATTTTTTGTCCGTCCCAAATTATATTTTCCTTTCCTTATTTTACTTTTTAGTTTTTTAAAATACCTCTATTTATTGTGTATGGTAATCAACAATAAAGAAGATACAAAGTGAAATATTAAATAAACCAAAGGACATGTTAGAAAATACATTCTCAAATTATACATTTCCAACATCAATTGAATTTCTTAATTTGTGTGAAAAATAAAAAGGAAATATCTTTTTAGGACGGAAAAATAGAAAGGGCATATATTTTTGAGATGGAGAAAGTATATAATATAAAATCTGAGGTTGTATATTTTTGAGACGGAGAAAATATATAATATAAAATCTGGGGTTGTCGCTGTCATTGAACAATTTCCATGCGTATATGAATTTCTGCACCTCTTTAAGTTTCCAATAAGGGAATGCCGAAGAAATTGTAAATGAATATCCAATGCTCATTGATAAATAGCAATATTCTGACTTAAATTGGTTCCTTGTGTCTTCTAAAGTAATAATATATCTATGTTACTGTAGCAGCGGCATATGGTAATAACAATAGTAATAATAATAATGACAAAAATCAAATTTCGGCCGCTATTTTGAACATCTACGCACTAATTTTTCTTTTTTTACAATAAGCGTAGAGTTTGCACCCCCTGACCAACAAAGAAGCTAAATCATGTTTTCAATACAAGTCATCCTCACATCAGGGCAGGAAGAACTCAACCACCCCGATTATAAAAACCCGACAAAAAAAAAGAAAAAAAAAAAAGAAGCAGATAAAGTATTTTAAAAAGAAAATAATAATAATAATAATAATAATAATAATTATTATTATTATTATTATTATTATTATTATTATTATTATTATTATTATTATGCTGTAAGCCAAAATTATGAGTTTGCACTGATATGAAGCACCATATCCACTGGCTTGCTTCCTCCTGGTGCTGATCCCAATTCACCATTTACAGCCATATTACCGTCACTCTCAGCTGCATTTTGGCTGATGGTCCGAGTTGAAGCCTTGCTATGATCATGCTGTCCTTCATATGTCGTAATAACCATCTTTGGATCATGAGAAGCTCTTTCGACATGTTTCTTAACTAAGCAACCAGCAAACGTGCACCTGTAGTAACTCCTGCGCAACAAAAATCGCAAGGATATGCTTGAGTTGCTGAGATACAGCTAAATTTGCACACAAGCAAATGAACATGCAGTATTTTCTTTATACCTTGGATTTGGATTGCCTTTCACAAATTTCTGCCCATATTTTCGCCAGCGGTAGCCGTCGTTCACTAAATCAATCTCACTTATACTCCGAACAACATGTCGTGATTCACTATTGGATTTATTTAGCAGATTATTACCTACAACAGAAACTTCTGTCTTCCTGCAGAGGCATTAATTCAGGGACACAAGTGTCATCCCCTAGTAGAGGGCAAAGGTAGTTATTAAAAGCAAATGAAGCTTCTGACTGTACATACTGTCTTTTCGGGTCTGGAAACCTATCAATTTCATTAGAGGTTTCAGTACTCGACCGTAACGCTGCATCTGCCTCCTGATCACCAGTTACTGCAACAAGCATTAGCTGGGAGTTCTCTGCCTGTTCAACATGTTGAGATGTATTTTCGCATGAAATGACTGGGTCAGAAACACCTAAGACGTCAGTACAGTAAGTTAATAAATGCTCCAAATAACAATATAATCAAAGCTGAAACTCAGGAACCAAACTAACCTTCTGATGCAGTCTTGATCAGCGACTCTGGTCTTCGCAGTAGAAAGCCTGTGGCTATATGGGGACTGTTTTGAGGTTTAGGGTGCTCGTGATTCCCGAGATAATTAATGTCTTTCAGATGCCCCTCGTGTGATCTTTCCACTTGCTTTTTTGCCAGGCAATTAGGGTAAGTACATTTGTAGTAGCTTCGAACATACACATTTCCTTTTACAAGCTTTTGTCCATATTTTCTCCAGTTGTAGCCATCATCCAATGTTTTCTCTGGTATTTTAGAGGGAGTGCTTTCTGGAGCAGATGGCAATACCTGACTGGAATCAGGGTTTCTCCTCAACGGCAATTTCTCTGGTTTTTCAGTTGTGGAAAACGAAAAATGCTGTTGACTAGAATGTGATTGCGACCCACCAAGTTCTGAACTTGGTATCTGAGGCAAATTGTCTGAAGCCATTTCTTTTTTCATAGAAACAGATTCTTCTTTGTTCACCGAATCATGGTGTTCAGCACCTGAGCATTGTCTAAACTGTGGATTATCAGACTCTTCTTTTGGTATAATAGACACTTTCTCAGGAACACTGGAGCTAGTGCTTCCTGGATCAGAATGTGAACTACAGGCTACAGTGTCAAGGCTCCGCCTTGGCAGATTTTTCAAGAGAAGCTAATTTCTGCTGACGATATTGCGATGCAGGTATGTCAGATACGAAACTTTGTACGGGCAGCACATCATCTGGAGTCTTCTCTCTTTGGACAGAAACAGTTCTTTCTTCACCAATTTCTGACTTCTGCAGTCCAGCATCGAGGCTCTGTCTTGGCTGCAAATCAGCTTCGGGGATCACAGGTATTCCAAAGGGACTGCTTTCTTGATTTGGTTGTAACTTACGAACTCCAGTTTCAGGGTTCCGCCTTGGCTGCAGTTTCTCAATCGCTTTATCAGATCTTGTAAAATAAATGACCTGTTCTTGATCAGATTGCTGTCTTTGATTTGAATTTTGTGTTTGCACCACAACGTGTGCTCTTCCGATGCTTTTCCTTTTAATAGACACAGCTCCTTCCACGTCACATAATTCTGATACATCATACCCAGCATCTTTACTCTGCCTCTGCTGTAAATCATTTGATTCTTGTTTGGATGCTGATTGAGATGCAGAGCTACTGTTATCTGGAACCGTCTTCAGCAACAAATCACCCGATTCTTTCTTAGGCACTTCACACAGAGGGTTTTCTTCTTGACTAGATTGCAACTTATGGATGCTAGCGAGTTGGTTTTGCCTTTGCTGTACGTCACTAGACATTTTCTAGCAAATAAAAGATGGATGCAGTGGACTGTGTTTCTGACTTCAGATTAGGGTTCAGTCTCATCTGCAATTCGCCTGAAACTTGTTATGCCCTACTTATAGATGGCTACCTTTCAAAATAAGAGTCAGTTTTACCGCGAATTTGGAATGCACTGCATTGGAACATGTTTATATAAAAGAGAATGCAATCAATTCATCTAAAAAAACAGTTATCTTCTGACTACAGAAATATGTCAAATTGAAAAAAAGTAAGCCAAAATGGATAATAAACATGAATGCTGAGCACTGAGAAGTGATCTCAAATCTAACAAACTACTAGACATATCACAATAAAGCAAACAGTAGCAGATACAGGATCCTCGTCTGCTCTCCCATGAAGTGATTAATCCCTAAAATTGGCATGCAATTCCTACGGAAAAGCAAGTATTCAACAAAAAGACTAGGATTCCAGGGAGGATAAGATCGGAAACGGACTCGGAAACTTAACCATTTCTTAAACAAGAAGAAACCTAAGAGACTATGAGAAGACGCTATCATCTTAGGTCGTTTATTTTTTTCAGTGCAATACATGAACCTCTTTTTTTGTGTTCTGCTTAAGGCTCCACCTCATGTTGGGTTAGGGGCTCAGTTGAACCCAATTTCTTCACTAGTAGTCTAGGGCTTTGCTTGGCATAATTCCACTTCAGAGGGCCAAAGGGAAGTAAGCAAGAACAAATTGCAGGTTGAGCCTCCTTCAGCCCAGGTAATCGGAAGAGCACACGTCTGATGGTGCAGGTGTGTGCTGCTGCTGTGTCAAAATGGCCCAGGGTTGGGTTCTCTGGAGTTCAACAATGCTATAAAAAGAAGGTGGAATAAACAGATCACGATCTCGCGGGACTGATCTCTTGAAAATAGAAAAGGGAAAGCCAATCGTAAGTCCTGGTTTCCAGACTTTCTTCTTCCAGCAGGTCATTCTATACAATTTATGAATGAGCTTTTTTCTCCTATTTTTGAGCCTATCTCGCCCACAATGGTAAAAAGAAACTCTTATTTTTCGATTGAGAAATAATATTTGGATTTTCAGCCCTTGACTCTAGCTAGACTAATTGAAAGGGAGCAAAAAGAACGATTTATCCCCACAGAGCGTTGTGGTAGAATGCTCCATTGATAAGAACTGCCTTCCTTTACTAAATCTCTCCTTGTTAATCAGCCAATTGAATATTACGAGAAGCATCTATGAAAAAGTTATTTTCGAGGAGAAGAGGAATAAGTTGTCTAGCTACAGAAAACAGATGACAAATTGGATATCCCGATTGAATAAATAACATCGAACCAACATCTACTGTACAAAATTCTAAGGTAGTAGTAAAATCTAGTTGACAGAATTTCTGCCTTTTTGTGGGGCTTGAAAAGGAAAATGCACTTCAAATGAAACAGAAGGAACCACAGGATAGAGACATTTCAACTTAAAGGAGTAATGACAGAACTTACACCTAGTAAGTTATATTTCCAATATATGGTAGTGTGAATTTCCCATTTCTACTTCAATACAGAAATGAGTCAAATCATTTTTAGCTGCATATTCTCTGGAATATGTACTACAAACCTCTTCACTAATTTTATTTTTATCTTGAAATAGATATAGGAAAGTGACGCGGGCTAAGCTACTCTTTCAAAGTGAGATACCAAAGGGTCTCAATTACTGTGCTCAACTAATGCACCACAAACTAACTAAAATAACACGAAAGGACAATGTTTTAATTTAACGTAACCCAATAATATCAGAAACACCAACCCTTTTATCTCTCCTGCAAAATTGAGATCATATACTCCACAGATATGTACAAGGAGAACATGAAAACTAAAAATAATCAATATGCATCAAAAGTTATACAGGAATTACCACTTCAAACCATAGTGGCTACCAGTTATCATTACTAATGCATTAAAGTTTGGCCTGATGAATAAAAGTAAAAGATTAAAGAAGAGCAATCTTGAAGACAGAGCATCTAGCATGACTGCATGACCATCACAGCAGATAAACACTAACGGCAAAAGTTAGTGAGCCAGCCCCCATTTCCAATTGCTCTATCTATTTCAGAGGCAATGCAGTTTATAATTGTCTCATTCAAAGTTATCAAAAAAAAAAATCGAAAAGGTTTTGATTGGGCCAAAGAATGTTATATATTGTTGAATACAATGGGTGCTTGCAGGCAAAACCACAACATGAACCAACTTTTGCTTGTAAAACAGGAATTAAGAATCTAGAAATTGCAACAAGTCCTACGGGTCCCGTTTTCTCCACCTCAGCATCATAACACATAATCACTAGGTCCTTCATTTGTGGGGGGGGGGGGGGGGGGGGGGGGGGGGGGGGGGGGGGGGGGGGGGGGGGGGGGGGGGGGGGGGGGGGGGGGGGGGGGGGGGGGGGGG
>CAVNYN010226243.1:0-32679 GCA_963692815.1 Nyctanthes arbor-tristis | reverse complement strand
GTCAAGAAGGCTTGCTGCTCAAGTTCCTGGGGCGTTGTTTGTGTGGAGCATAGATTGTCTTTCACATTGTTCCTTTTTCTTAATTTTATTTTATTTTAAATGATGCTATGGAACTCGCCTATTATTTTCAATGCTACTTTTTAGTTTCCCTGGTACAAGCAATTACGATCTTTTCTACAGAGTCACTTGTTAAAAGGTAAATTTTCAAATTCGATTCGGTCAATTGTTTGTTCCTTCATTCGCTAAATGACTCAACAAGTATATATGACAAATACCAAAATATCTATTTGCGTCTGATACTATAAGTGACAAATATCTATTCACAGGACAATAGTTAAAATATCCGAGGCATAGACATCACCACCATCTGCCCCAGTCAAACTCAATAATAAAAGCCTTGCTATGGAGACCACATCAAATCAAGCCGGGGAAAGCGCCTAAATGTTCAACTAGAGACTAGAGCAGAAATTGTAGCAAGGCCCAAGTGAAAGTGCCCTAAATGTTCAACTAGAGACTTGAGCACAAATTGTAACAAGGCCTAAATGTTCAACAATTAATGTCCAATAACTAACACATCCAATTGGAAGTGGCCTAAATGTTTGAGATTTGAAGCTCTTCTAATTGTAGAAACGTTTGACGGGTGCATCATACCTTGTTTGATCCGACATTAGATTTTTAGAAGAGTTCCAAATCTCAAACATCCCATTTAAACGCAGACCAGCATCGTACCTTCCTCTCCTCATATTTATATAGACAATTAATCAAAGATGTTTACTTTTTCGATTGCCAACAAAAGATATTTGTGTCTTGTGAGAATCCATATTCACAAGTAGATCAATATCCACACCTTCCTCAGAGTCAATCACATTTCAGAGTTTCCAACAGAAGAAGGCAATTCCCCAGAGGTTAAAGTTTCATGAAATTGAGAATAGTTGTCACATTGTTCCAAAAGAAGAAGAAAGAAACAAATCTGAAGTTTCCAGTGGCAAAAGCACAGAGCAAAGAGCCAAAAATCCTGCAGTAGATTGCCCTCACAGCTTCACCAATTAGTCTAGTTTCCGATAAATCAGAGGTTGGAAAGAGGCTGAATCACATATCCCTGCGAACAATTTTCTTAAACTAACGCTAAAAGGTAACCAAATAATCAATTGATCAAGGAACCAAATAACCAATTGAGCCACAATATGAGATGGTCAAGGAACTCTAATATTGTTAAAGTTTAACCATTGTGATACCACTCGGTTTTCCTGGTCTCTTTATGTCTAAATCTTATACATTTACCTAACTGTTCAAACTCAATACAGAGTAAAATTCAAACCAACTAAATGCCAATACTTTCTCTGTTAGGTCTTTTGGAGCATAATTGAACATAAACCACACTTAGGAGGGCATGCTTTTGCTAATTCAGTAGATAGAAACAGCTGCGTGGCTATGATGTGCTAAACAAAACTGCAAATCATTCAAAAATGTATGCTATATGGAAAATAATAACGAGCAACTCAACGACAAAATTAGAGATGGAGAATACAGTCACAAAGCAGCCGATATTCTTCGAATGGAGAAGATGGTGTCCTTAGCCTCTGTTATTAAATAGCAAAAACACCATAGATAAGAAAACTCTTATAACAATTTGCAATAAAACACACATATCTACCGAAAGGAACTAAGGTTGAGTAATTAGAAGATGACATTTGTGAAAGATTAATACAAGGATTCAAGAGAGCTATGTGTACATAAATTTCAATAGATTGTATAATTTTCCATAAGTTTTTGCTACATATTCGGAGACCAAAATGCCACACAATTGCATAGACTTGCAAAAGGGAAAGTACTTGGAAGTTACCTTAAATTAGGAATTTTGGATAAAGAGGAAAAACCAGAGTAACGCTGCCGCTAGAGTAATGTAAATAAATAATCAGATAGTAAAATATATAATCAATTGAACCAAGTCACTAAAATTAGAATCAATTTATCTTTAAGCATTGAGTGGAAATTTAGCAAGACATTTTAAGGATTGGTACAGTAAATTAAATGAAACAGCCGTTCAATTAAATTACCTTTGAAGCACGGAATGAAATTTGCAGCCAAGCAAGGAATCACAGTGTTTGCAATGATTATGGCAACAATTAAAACCTCCAAGCCAATTAATCTCCATTTTGAAGCCAGAATACAGGATACAAACTCCTTATCAATTCCCCCACGATTCTCCATCGCCTCAAATTCCTCTTTCAGTTTATGAAGACGGATAAAATTCACCCCAATCCTTCCTATACCCACTGTAAAACCAGTAAGAAGGAACACCAGCAGTATCCACCAATACTTACATGTCGATTTCACCTCGGGGCTGTTGTACAGTGCAGCCAGGAAACCGATCTCGAAAAGCAACAAGACCTTCATTGTTTTCCAGATATCATGAATAACTTCATGGATCATTTTCAGCTTCTGCTCCTCCTTTGTTTCATTCAATCTGACAAGCAACTCATCATTCCCTACCTTAACTTTTAGGTCATTGCCTTCAGTTTCCTCATTGAGAAGACGCACTTTAATTTCTTCGTTAAGACGCACTTTAATTTCTTCGTTGAGAACACTAGCAGAGATTTTGCCCGCCATTTTCTCTTGGAAATTGGAAATGCCGTTGAAAAGTCAAGCTGCACAGATGTGGCGTATTTATCAAGTAAATTGAGATATTTTGCATACAGGCCCCCAAAGTAAATTCTTTAGTCATAAAACATCAACACCTCATAGCTTTTGACTATGTTGGTCCTTTTTAACTTCAAAGATGCTTAAAGTAGTTAGGGTCGGGATAACCATTATAATTGACTGGAGGAAAACAAAGCAGAGAAAAATTGTCTAGGCTTTGTTTGGTAAGGATTCAAAAAAATATGGGTTTACAAATGGATTTAAAATTTAAATTTTATATAAATATCGAAATTTAATTGTGCCATATGGAAGTAATGATTAAAATAATATAAGAGCTATCGTCACATTAAATATGTGGTTAAATATGGTATTGTCATGTGTCTAAAATTTAAAATTTAAACTGATTGATAAATTCAAAGTATTTTTAATTGGTTGCCAAACATTCTGTTAGTTTAATTGGATTTCCCAATTTTTTTTTCAAGTAGTTATAATTGTTAAAGTCAATATTGTTTGATTTTTTTTGTAGTTATAAAACTAAATAACCAAATTATTGTTGAATAACCATTTTAATTGTCAACCACGGTTGTTTCTTAGGAAAATGGGAAAATACACAATCCCAAATATTATGAGCTTTTTCTTGTGAGTTTTATGTTTTTTAAAGTTAAATTTGTAGGAGAATTTATGGTGAAAATATAAAGAAAAATTCTTAGAAAGTGAGAAAAATTGTTTTTCTTTTTTATAGAAAATATGTGATTTATTGATTTGATAAATTTGTTGACTTTTGTAAAGTTACCCAGAACAAGGTCTATAATTTGTAACCAAACAAACCAATACGAACGCAACTACATGTGTTTTCTTCAAAAGTAGGACACGGACTCATTAGGACAAATTAATTAATTAAATACACATTTAAGCATATTTTGTTTCTAACTTCCTAAAATACTATAGAACAAGAGTGATAATTTAAGTAGTAAAAAGCACCTTTTATCAGGACAAAGTTTTATGTTCGAGTCTATGATTCCCTCTCCAAAGTTCCCCTAGTTGTATCTAATATAAGAATAGTAAAATGGGCAAATAATAATTGATGTAACAAAAAACAAGCACGGTTTTCAACCGTATATAATTGACAATTTGTATCGCTGGAATTTGATGGCCCTAATTAATTTATGACATAAACACACATAAGCGCGAGGGTTTAATTGACTGATAAATACATTAATAGCGCGAGGATTTAATTGGCTTATAAATACATTAATAGGTCACCCGAGATATGCAGAAAAGGATTAGAAAATAGGGACTAGGGACAATTTGGAGAGAAGGACTAGGGACAATTGGGAGAGAAGGCTCTCTCTCTCTCTCTCTCTCTCTCTCTCATTGCTTTCTCGAGCTCCCAAAATCTCATGACTAGGATAATAATGTGCCATACAATTGACGTGAATAATCACTCGCTCTTCTATTACTATATTTCATGTCAATGTCATTGGCCAACGAGTTATTTTACCAACATGTTTTCTCCTATCTATACTATGCAGGAAAGTGAAGATATCGGGGAAATATTTTTGGACGATATTGTCCTTACCAATATTTTATAACTCCTTATTTATCCTCTAACTAATATTACTAGTATTATTATACTTAATTTATTTAATTAATACATTATCACATCTATGACTTGTCATATTCTTACCTTAAATGTATCTTGCTCTAATTTTACGGTTTCAAGACCTTTAATTCATTTCCACTCTCACAATTGGTTCATGTTCATTTTGTGGGTATTGTATAAATTTAGCCTACCTTAAATGTATCTTGCTTTAATTTTGCGGTTTCACGACTTTTAATTCCCTCTCATTCTCAAAATTTTTTCAGGTTTATTTTGTGTAAGTATATGTAAATTCGGCAAGCTATATTTGTTTTATACTCATTAGTTTTGTCCATTTAGTAAATAGTAAAATTATGATGAGGTACTTTGATAGGTACCATAGATGTTGATTGATAGGTACCAAAGATGTTGATTGATAGAATTGACAAGCTATATACATTTTATACTTATTAGTTTTGTCCATTTACTTAATGGAAAAATTATAATGAGGCATTTTGATAGGTATCAAAGACGTTAGTAGATAGAATTATAATGACAGATGTATAATAAGCTTTAAAACGGAGCTTATTAGGGAAGAATTGAAGCAATATAATAAAAAGTTGACTTTTTTGGGGGGGCTAAAATTGGAAATTATCTGTTTTAATGTCTTTCAGGCTTCAAATGACAATGCAGTAGATTTTTAAACTTTTCTTTCTTAATTCCTTTTTCGGGGGGTAGATCGAAAATTTTTTTTTGGGTTCTTTACATAAAAGGGTCCTATTCTAGAGTGGTTCTCATTTATACCCCTTTCATCAAACAATTTACAAAAATAGTCTATACACATTTCAAAACAACCCCCAACAAAAAAGACGTACAAAAAGAAACAAAAAATAAATAAATAAAATATGAAATAAATATTTGTTAAATTATATATATGAATGCATATATATATATATATATACACACACACAATCATTAAAATAAACAATATATATATACACAATCATTAAAATGTAAAAATAAAATGTTAACATAATCCTAAATATCTTTCCACTATTGAATTCAATTTCCGTTACATACTATAATCATGCAACACCCACAATTATCAAATAATCATTAATATCATTCCTTCCCCAAATCGCACAGTGCAATTCAGGATAACCATTACTGCTAATTCAACCCAGAAAGCAGTCCTCAAAATAGCATAAATCAAATAGATTATATCACATATACAATTATTGATTTTGAAGGGAAAATTTAAAATAAATTTTTTACTGCCTTTCATCTTGGATCTACAATTAAAAAAAATGGGAAGAACAGGAGTTTTGTTGATGTACCATGGACGGTGGTTTCCAGAAAATGAATATGTTGGGTACATCAACGCAGGTTATTTGCTACCAGAGAACTGTTCATTTCAACAACTGCAAGACATTGTTTATGCTGAACTTGGAAAGGGTCCAACCGAATACAAACTGAACCTGAGTTACAAGCTTGACAACTTAGGCTCTTTCATGAAGATATCCAACGAGTCATCCTTGCAATTCTACCTACAGCTGAAAGGAGAGTCGAAAGTAGTAGAGAAATATCCAATTTGTGTCGAATACACTCAGACTCGTACATCTACATCAAATGGACTTCTTGGTAATTCCCGGTTAGATGGTAACATGGCATACCCATTCACGTTACGACACGATATTTTGGAAGCACAACCTCTTACAGAGCTGCCTACGGATGAACAATTAGGGGAGGAACTGTGCAATATAATATGCAGAAACATTGATAATGATGAGGATCCCTTTATTGAAGTTGTTTCATAGATGGATAGCAATAGCCTCATTGTTGGTAAACTATTTGTTACCAAACAAGTACTCTCCTTCAGCTTGAAAATGCACGCTGTAATTAATCGATATGAATATCGCGTACGAAAATCTGACAAGTCAATATATTACGTGAAATGTGCTAAATCAAAATGTGAGTGAAGATTAAGGGCAATATCTGTTGATAACACTGAGGTGTTTAAGGTAACAAGGATTAGTAGACATCATGTATGTTCATTTAATTACTTGGCTGGTTTGTACCGAAATTCTTCGAGGGAACTGATTGCTCATATTATAAAGTACAAATTCATGCATACCAGAACAACATTACACTGCTAAGGATATTGGTAAAGATATTAAAGAGAGGTATCTACTGAGGCTAAGCTATCTTAAGGCCTGGTGACACGTGAACGAGCATTGGAAATTATCCGGGGTGATCCATCACAGCCATGTCAGAAGCTTCCAACGTATTTGTACAGAGTCAGTCAAGCAAACCCAAATAAAATTACAAATATGGCGATTGACGAGGAAAACATATTTAAGTACTGCTTTGTGGCTTTAGGAGCATCTATAGAAGGATGGAAGTATTGTAGGCCAGTAATTGTGGTTGATGCAACTTGCCTTATTGGTGTTTATGGTAGGACGATGTTCATTGCATGTACACAAGACGGTAATAATAGGATTTTTATATTGGCCTATGGCACAGGTGACACTGAGGACGATAAATCATGGGGGTGGTTCTTTGGCTGTTTGAGAAATGCATTTGGCGAACGAGAACGGCTGTGTACTGTCTCCAATAGACACTGCAGTATTTCAAAGATTGCTGATCTAGTGTTTATAAATGCAACTCATGTTGCATGCACATACCACTTGCTCAATAATGTAAAGAAGGAGTATGACAACAAGGCTGGAAAGATGCAAGAGCAATTTAATAGAGCAGCCAGGTCTTACACAAAGCAAGACTTCCATATGTTCATGAGGCAGATTAAAAAATGCAACAATGATATCTACGGATACTTGGTAAGTTATCCTTCCATTAACATCTTACGCTATCTAAATTTAGTGGTTTATTTGTTTATTGTAGTAAGATATTACGATGTGTTGTTACCATGCACTTATCGTATGTTGATGATGTTTTAACAAACTAATATCTACCAAAAAATTAAAAAAAAAAGAAGGCAGGGTTCGAGAATTGGTCAAGGGCATATATGCATGTTAATAGATTCTCCATATTGACTTCAAATCGTGTAGAATCTGTTAATGGCATATTCAGATATTCAAAGGATTTCCTGTAGAGGCTTTGTTGGAATGTATGCGGTCATTAATCCAGAGGTGGTTTGACAAACAACGTAAAGAAGCAAGTTCTACATTCACACCACTGTGTTAGAAACAAGAAATAACACTCAAAGAAAACATGGATTTATCTGTGAAGTTAGAGGTAATATAAAAAAAACTTGGTTGATGTATGAATTGTTCTTAATAATGATCACTCGATACATTGGTCATTAACATGAGTTTTAAACTTTTCGTTGGTAGGTGTACCCGATTCGTGACCTATGTTATCAGGTGTTTAATGGAACTTTACACTATAAGGTAAACCTTGATGCGAAGATATGCACATGTGGGAAGTTTCAGATTGATGAGCTACCATGCCAGCATGCAATAACGGTAATATTAGCCACACGTCTGGACATATATGAGTACTGCTCAGATTTTTTTATGGTTAAGAACTCATTGGAGGTGTACGACGGCCAGATTAAACCTTTGGGGAATGTTGATGAGTAGGGTGTCCCAGTTAATATACTTGATACACAAGTTTTGCCATCGGCTATTAGAAGGGGACCAAGAAGGCCTAAAAAAGGACGGTTCAAGTCAATAGCTGAAGGAAAAAGGACAGTACGTTGCAAACGATGTAGGCAGCATAGGTAGTGTTGAAGGTGTGTAGGAATCCCCAAGCACCTATCATTAGTGCTCAAAAGAAGCGTAAACGTGCCGTGGAAGCAAGGGAAATATGTTAACTATTATTTCTTTTTTGTAACTACATTGAGTTTCATTGGGAGTATTACAGATCAAAGAAATCATTGTTATTATGCCTTTTTTTTATAAGGAGCATGATTTAGTGTCTGAGTCACTTGCTACTTATGTCTTCTTGTTAAGGTCTTAGTTTCAAAACCTGTGAACATTGATATATGATGATTTCATGTTGTTTTACTAATAATTTTTGTCCTATATAGTTTCACTTGTTTGCAGAATAATAGATGATACTGCGAGAAGTTTTAGAATGTACACACGGTTACAACTTATGTCTGTAAAATATATGATTTAAAATATGCAGTTAACAAATGATTTTGGGTGTTATATGTATAACTTTGCAATATATGGAGATGGTTTTGTTGTGTTCTAACTAATATCTGACAACTAATTATTATTTTCTTGATTCTAATATTAACTAATAGAATGATTACAAAAAATACGTCTAATAGATATAGTCGCATATGATTGCAGAGCAGTGCTCAGAAAATCCAGAAAACCATCTGACTTGTTTATGGCAGGATATAATTCTTTTGGTCATTAAACATCGTAACAACCACCATGAGATGCTAAAGCTTAAAATTTGTTACCAACGGCAGGGAAAGGTAAAAATTTTTTACCTACTTGTGGTTGTGGGAATTATAGAATTCTACCAAAGGTGCATTGACCTGGTCCTGCCAAAAACTGAATGTTGGAATGTTTTTGTTACCAAATATTGGCCATGGAAATGAACTTGTTACCAGGATGCCATGTCCACATGTATAATGCACCTCGTTCTACCAAAAACTGAGTGCAAGAACGTGCTTGTTGACAAATATTGGCGACGGACGTGATCGTGTTACTAGAATGCCATGTTCACATGTATTGTGTGAACTCGAAAAGTGTGAGAACAATTTCCTGTTTGTGGTAACAATTTAATAAGCATCTTGTTACCAGGCAGTAATCTTAGCATAGATCCCTTAAAGTTATTACCATAAGGATCAGTAGAGAGGGTTAATTGTTACCATTGTTACCACTGTTAGGTTGATTAATTGGCAAGGGAGCTTTGAAACTTGCATTGTCACCTATAAAAGATGTTACCGTCTAGGAATAACAGTAATGTTACCTTGTGTTAACAAAAATAGAAAAAAAAAATGAAATTACAGTAACATGGATAATTGGAAAAAAATGATCATTTAAGAGGACCACAGCTAAAGGGAAAAAAAAAAATTAATGTAAAACAAAGCTATATTAACTGTGCCTACTATAGTAACTAAACACTCCCATGCATTTATGCAAAAATTACCAAAAAAAAAAAGAAAAAAAACTTTCAGTATTTCTTAATCCCAGCTGTTTACATAAATGCTAGTAGAATAACATATTCAAAAGTGAAAAAAGAAGTGAAAAAACCAGTTTATAAGTAATGGGAAATTGAAACAACATAAAAAATGGAGAATGGAAAATAGGCTATCAGATCATAAGTAATGGCATAAATGATTTCATTAATGTAATAACAGTAGAGGGTTCTGGTAACACACCCTTCTAACAGACAATGAGAAAAATTAACATTCTAACCCATCCCTTAGTAAAAAAAAGTGTAACACCCCGTGGAATTTCAAAAATTTCATAATGGCATTTTTAGACGATAATTTATCACTTCTTGAGTATTGCTCAATTAGTAGCAATTGGTAAGGAAAATTTGTAATTGGGTAATAAGTCGTGACGTTTTCTAGGACTTGGGAAATATTTTGTTTGCCATGACAAGAATGAAATGATAGCTTGAGCTTTTATTGACTATTTTCATTAGTTGGTGGTATTGCCAAAAGAATGATTGGGGCTAATCGGGAAGTGAGTTTTGGAGCAAAAGAAATGCCTAAAACTAAAATGTTGTACTTAATTAGTATAAGTAGAAAACACCAAGACCGAATTATGGAAGCCCACTAAATAGAAAGACTCATTAAGGAATAATGGAAGAAAAATCTAGATGACACTTGGCTATTGAAAAAAATACTCACATGAATTAAATTTGGAAACACTTGGCACTTTAATTGGTGAGTTGAATCCTCAAGCCTCCAATTGGACTTATTTCGATTGGCTAATTGAAAATTATCTAAGGATAAATGGCCAACTTTTCATAGGTGGATCTCAAGTTTTTTTTCAAATAATATAAGAAATTCGTCCATAAAAGGAATTTGCCATGGAACATCATCAAAAGGCTTCCAAAACATTTCTTTTATCCTTCAAACAAAGCTCTTTTCATAGACATATTAAACCCCTACTTTAGAAGCTAATTTGTTTAAGAAATACTCAAGGATTTGAAGGGACCTTGCTACCTATAAACATCCAATAATCTTTAATAGGGTAAGAACAAGGTGAGTAACCAATATTTGGTTTCATTGTCATGCATGAATTTCTAAAGGAAAGCTTGTGTTTAATGCATTGTCTTGATGAGGATTAAAGTGTTTTCCGGCATTTGAACCACTAGTATTTCTCTACCCGTCTTGTATTGGCTTGCTTGAATTGTTTCCATACTACGACCTATCCAATGACTCCGGGATAGGGAAGACTAGTATGGTTTAATTGGATTGATAATATTCTTGGCTTGGAACTCTGCTAGGAGTCAACCCAGGTTTTTGTGTGGATCCACTTATCATTGTATTACCATAATCAACTTGGCATTTGAATGATATCGTTGCGCGCTACGGGTAGTGGTAATTTTAGTGCTTGGACCCTATCATGTATTGAAAAAGGTTTGTGCATCTTCACATTTTCTTGAACTTAAAATTGAAAGATGATTTGTGAAATCTTGTGGCAAACCAAGGTATTGTGTTGCTCACGGGATATATAGTACTCACTCAATGTTTAATTATTTTTTTTGTAGATGTTCTTCTGCAAGGTCTTCGAAAGGCAAGTCGAGACATGGAGTGAAAACTCGAGTGAGAGTAGGATATCTCAAGTAATAGAGATGGATTTATGGGGTTACTATGAAGATACCCCGCAATTCTTAATGTATTTGGACACTATATATGAGCTTAATGTGTATTGTGCCTACACTCATACCCACCTCTATCACGATAAGTTTATGATTGATAAACCTATATTTTTCACTTAATATGACAATATGATATTAGAATAAACTTGGTACTTGCATATGCAAAACTTAGTGTGTACAACAATGAATGACTTTTGTATGGATTGGGAGCCTATTTTCCATGTAAAGGCTTTCCAATCACATGACTCGGTAAGTTAATAATAAAATAAGTTTCTTAACATAATTTGTTCTTTACGCAAATTTTTGATATAGTTATGTAGTAAACAAGAGTAAAAGGCAGATATCTAATTTTATTTCCTAACTAATTATAAGAAAAGAAAAGGGGCTCATAAGAGTTTAGATTTTCTTTTTGATGTGATGAGTTTAATCATAAA
This sequence comes from Nyctanthes arbor-tristis, assembly GCA_963692815.1. Taxonomy (NCBI): domain Eukaryota; kingdom Viridiplantae; phylum Streptophyta; class Magnoliopsida; order Lamiales; family Oleaceae; genus Nyctanthes; species Nyctanthes arbor-tristis. The sequence continues at coordinate 21,207 of CAVNYN010226243.1, read as the reverse complement.
GTTACTTTGGAACTTAAAATGATATGGTAATCAACCAACTTGTTAGTTTGTCCCATCTCGCGTGTAAATATGAATTATCAACTAAAGATTTCATCAATAAAGGCAAACCATTTAATAAGAAAATTCGATAAGCAACGGGGGTGTGACAAAAAGTAAGAGGAATGTCACAATGGAGAACTTGTGTACAGCCAACGATACAAAATTCCTTTGTTTAGCAAATCATACAAAATCCCGTCTAACAAATAAATCCCAATACATAGCTTTGATCTTAATCCCATCCATTCACACAGATGCTACCAGGAAAAACATACTTAGAAAGATGAAAACCAAAAGTAAATATCTAGTTCAGAAATAATGCGAAAATGGAAAATGACATCAGTAATGGAAACTAGGCTATCAGATCATAACTAAATGGAAAAAATAGATCCAAAACTGTAAAACCAGCAGAGGATTCCTGCGTATAGACAGATTTCCAGTTACAACAGAATGTTTCGGGTAACATGCCTCTATAACAGACAAAATTCTTGTGTACAACAAACTATACAAAGTTCAATCTAACAAATATATTCCATCACATAACTTCCATCTACTCAAACACATAAAACAAAAACCATCAACAAAAAACTTAATGAGTAATTAAAACATCATGGTAACTTGTACGAGAAAAGGAAATGTGGAAAACATAAGCTGTTATTCATTAACGTTGAAGTTAACAAAATCACTGCCACAAAATATCAGACAATGTCTTACAAAAACCTTTGTCTTAAGTGGTAAATCTAAGACTAGTACCAATAATCAAAATAAACCCTGTAGGAATATAATCCACATTATTTGAGACCAAAAACATCCATTGTCTTTACAAAAGATGATACACTCAAATCTGATTCTCATTGGCATATTTGAATAACTGAATAGCCATATTTGTCCGTACGGTGAGTGTATCAAAGGGGTTGGCCATCTAATGTAGTTTGTTTCTAAATATGTACTCAGCATATTTGAGCACAAAGATTCCACAATCACCTCTGCAGAAGAAAAAATAAAACATAAATAAACAAGTGCATTAGTTCTAGATTAATATGTTATCAACGAAGGAAGAAGTTGATTTTGTGAACTATATAAAAGTTTAAACATTGTGTTAACGGTACCCATTTTCCTATTGAGAAATCCTATCAACAACCCGGCAGTCCATGGGCGTCACAGGGATGGGGGCACGCAAAACACCTGCTTTGTCGACAGGCAGCGGTATGGCTGAGCGAAGATGAGCAACTGCTTCAATAACAAGTTTGTCTCGCACTGTTTTCCGCAACGAGTTGTAAATATCTAGCCTCTAGTTACGTATATCAACAACCGCTAATATCCAATGCTTTTTAGACTGCATGAAAATAGGGAGGAACACATAATCAACTTGTGCCCAACTAAGAGTGTGCTTCTGGTGCACTTCCAGCAGGCAGTCTGTTATCTCTTTCCACTCAGTGTACTTGAGTTTATCTGGATCCTCTTTTGAGTTTTGTAAATTGCCCCAACTCTAGGACTAAAGAAACAATCTGTTGTTGTGGCCCTGATTGAGTTTGTAGGGAACAATACCATATATCATAAGAAGAAGTGAAACATATCATCTATATGCTGTGGCAAAACCAATTGTCGATTGAAACAATTACAATTCTTAATTAAAGTAATATACATATTCTAACATGATTGGGGTAGGAGGACTTTAAAGTACTTATTGGAAAATCAAACCTGCGAACTTAGAGGTATTCCCGGACACTACAATTCGTACCACCACATCTTCTGCCCCACCTTTACTGTCCCAACCAATGTAGGTGGGCCTATCTCAAGGCATTTCCTTCGGAACTTTTATATCCTGCACAAATTGAATGTTACCAAAATGGATTAGTGTTGGTAATGATGCAAATCATTAAAATCAGCAACACACAAATGAAAAGTAGGCACCCTGATTTGAAGAAAAAGAAACTAACCTGTTTCTTTCATTAAACCTTATATTGAACCATTCTCTACAGTTGTCTGCGTCAACAGGTTCTGGGATCTCAAGGCAACATTTGTAACTGAAATCTGAATTGCTGAGGCAGTGAGCTATCACAGCCAGAGGAAAAAGAGCCAACAAACGAGGAGAGCAAGTATGATGTAGGCTTTCTATTCGTTTTTGCTGGTAGTATGGGTGTTTCAAAAACTTCAAAATCTGATTGGTCTAGTATGGCTTGAGGAGATCGGCTAGTCTCTGCAGGTTGTTTAAAAGAGCCAATAGCACCCAAGTTCATCTTGGCACGTGGCTCTTGATCATCATCTGATATGTAGGTAACATCTTGAGGTAAGCAGTCTGATTCACCACCCACAATCTCTTTCCCCTTACATGAGATGATGGGACACCCTCGTACACGACCTGCTTTACCCCCAACAACCTCTTTCCCTTTATGTGAATTGACGGAAGACCTTGGCATAATGTTGGTTGGTAGAGCGAAGATATTTACACCTCTGTTACTCCCGTTAGAAACTTAACAGGAGAATGTTCATCGTCGATTCCAAGGATCTGAAGGAAAAAATATTAAAAGCAGGCATAGTAGGGATCATAAATAAAAATACTTATGGGAAAAAATTGAGTGGGGAAACCAAATTTGTATGGCTTATAAAGAGGAGGCAATTACCAGCTCAAAGTTTGGTAGGGGTATATCAAACCCACTCCAATCATCAACAATTTCTTGCGATGGGCAGGAAGGAGAACCACCTCTAACCTTTAAGAAGTAGAAATAGAACAGAAAGTGTGAAAAACACGAAAGAAAACAACAGTGAGATATGAATCATTATTTCATAGTTGTGGAAATGTTAAAATAACGCAGTAAGTTAAAATATGGGTGTACATTTTCATTACAAGCAGTAGGACGGATTGACCGATAATAGGTATTAAGAGGATGGTTGATAGTAGTTTCAGGACAGCTATTCTGGTTGGCGTAAACAATTTTGTTACTAGTTGGCAAAATATGTGCGACAGGAACAACATCTATTGCAGGAACTTGCCATGTTGTGGAATAAGATAATTACCAAAATCAGTATGGCTGGTAATGAGAGCATTGGATTAAGATAAACAACAAAGTAGACAAATGTTACCAGTGAGTGGCACCGGTTAATTGTATCAGCTCTATTAGTTTGATCATTGTTCACAACTCCAGACCCCGTATCAGAACATGTTCCAGATCCCTAATAAAATATAGAAACCAAGGAGTGGATGGTGGTAAAATATTTTCCAGAAACAAAAAGACGACGTGGTAACTAAGCATCAAGGATTATGAAGAGTAAACAATGTCACTAATACCTTGTCATTTGACATGGAGGGACTGGACGGAGCACTATGTCTGAATGACGATTTAATAACATATGTGATCCTATCAATCATATCAGAAAAGCTTTTGCGGATGATATGCAATTCATTGGAATGGGTTTTCATGGTAGAAATATCGACTTTAAGTTTGCATTTGGTGGCCTCAGCTGTGTCAAGACGCCTCCAAATAACTTGAATGACGTATACCAACGGTGACATGTAAAATGGATGGTAGATAATGCTAAATCAAGTAGGAATGTTACCATTGTATGGGAGAATACAATCACAATTGTTATCATCAAATTAGAACAATGTTACCATCAAAAGGATGAGGTTACCAGTTTGACAATAAGGGACATGTTTGACATACCAGACATAAAAAATTTTGTATGAATGTGGACATATTATGAGAGCAACATGATATTGGTAACATTTTTGTAGGACTGTGATACCAGACAGCATTTTGAACTTTATATTATGCTAGTAACAATATTTAGTTTTCCAATGTAAGCTGTAATATTATGTTGGAAAGCAACATTATAAAAGGAACAAGACATTCAAAATCTGAATATTCAATTTTCCAATGTAACAGCAATTATAAAAATGTTAATTTTGAAGCAGAAAATGAATTAACAATATGAAAAATTTTCTAGTATGAAAAACTATATTGATCATAATAGTAGCATCAAAATTTGATACCAGCAGAAAAAGAACCATGCTTAGCTGGTGGTTATCAGAATTTGGTATTAACAAATAGGTTTTGTGTTTTTATATGGTAGCAGCTAGATAAAAAATAAAAAAATGCTATTAATGAGATAATATGAGAGCAACACGATATTGGTAACATCTTTGTAGGACTGTGACACCAGACAACATTTTGAAGTCTATATTATACTAGTAACAATATTTAGTTTGCCAATGTAGGATGCAATCTAATTGGGAAAGCAAAATTATAAAAAGAATAGTACATTCAAGTAATGCAATAATAGTCATAAAAATGTAATTTTTCCAACAGAAAATGAATTACCAGCATGAAAATTTACTAGTATGAAAAACTATATTGATCGTATTAGTAACATCAAAATCTGATAGAAGCATAACAAGAACCATGCTTAGCTGGTGGTTATCAGAATTTGGCTTAAACAGCCAGGTTTGTGTTTTGGTATAGTAGTAGCCAGGAAAATATATATATATATATATATATATTAATAAGATATATGGCCACTGACAAGACAGAAATCGCCATGGAAATAGAGAACAAAAATTATGTTACCTTGAAAAAAACCGTACTGCCATGAAAAGTTGCTACAAGTGTAACTCTCATCATTTGCATCAAATTGAAAACAATGACACCCTGCAAATAATAAAGAATACAGACTCAACAAACCCTCCATGCAATGCCATTTAGTGACACCGTTACTATGAAAACAGAAATATCTGGCCAATCCAAAAAATACAGACTCACCAACTCTTCATCCAATATAGACATATAAACCATATAGTGACACCGTTACCATGATGGAAGAGGGGGAAAGAGGTAACAAAATATGTTTATCATTGTTATCAACAAATTAAAAACAAACCTATAACCTATCCGCCGCATGAGACACCCTAATCACCTTCCTGCCACTAGCATGTCTGTATCCTGTCTTTTCCTATACACAAGAGTCAAATAAATAAAGGGTGAATGAAATCAGCAATAAGCAATAATCAAGGGAGGAGGTAAGGAGGAGGCATTGTCAATGTATTACAATGAACCTGTAAACTCTCTTGTCCATTGACAACTCTATCCACTTCCTTGCCAATATTGTTGCTATATCCCGCACTATCTGCTACCGCAGGTTCCTAAGTATGATGCATAAATAAGAATATTACTAATAAGAATATGGTTGGAAAAGAAAGAGGGGGAAAATGAAGTAGTGAGGCAAAAAAATGTGTCAACCAATCATTTCACTCTCAAAATCAAGCTCCCTAACAGCATCAGATGGTGAACAATGGCCATCCGTACCAATGGGGCTACCACGACGTCTTAAGGCACGAGAAACGTACGTCTTAACACCCATTATGGGGAATTCAACATTCGATCCAGCCAAAACATCATCTGAAGGAATGGTTGTATGGTTTGTACATCTGCACGAATAACATCAGCTAAGATATCATCCTTGCCACAATGAGTCTGCAACTTAAAATAGATAAAAAAAGAAATAAATGAAAACAGGAAAAAAAGGAAGGAAAGACAAAATGGAGGTAAAACAAGGCCACAGATAACAAGGACATAAGAGAAAGGCTGGAATCTAGGGTACCTTTGTTGAGGGAGTTGAATATTTTTCGTGTCCACGTAAAGGCATTGGATAATCATCACTTTCAGGGATTCCGTGTACTTTGCCCTCTATAGGATTCTCAATTTCGCTTCGCAATGGATCCGTGTGACCATCCGGCAAAACTTGATCATGTGAACAGTCTTCAAACAATCCCAAAGCATAGGGTTGTGCCATTTCCTCAGCCGTTGCAGTAACTTGAGTGACAGAAATCTAGTAAATTGAGAAGATTAGAAAGTACAAGGGTTGTAGAGGGAATACGTTGTCATTATGAAAAAATTAAATAAGAAAAAATACGTGTGTAATTAATTAAAACATAAACCAAATTAAAGAAATGAACGAAGAAACAGAAAACAAACAATGGTTTATGGAATAATTACCTCTTCATCTCAGAAAATGTTTTTCTTCAGCGTGAAGTCAACAAGAACGTCAGTGTCATTGGAAGTCCATCTCAATATACGTGGAAATCTATCACATGTCTTGGTACATACCTTTTCGTTGAGCGATGGTAACGTCTCGTAAATCCATACTTAAAATGCTATTAGGAATCCATTGGCACGATAATGGATGGTAGGCTGGCAATTCCCTTCTTTAGTCATTGTTTTGTTCCTTAGGGCAGTCTTTAAGCTGTTAAAAGTAAAGGTAAACAGATTCTTCCCCCAACAGTGGTCATCCCGTTTTTCAGAGTCAACTAACACCATAAACGAATCGCTGACGGCCTTGGGGTATTTTACTGTGAACAGTTATGAAGTCTAACAGGTAGATAACTCCCAGGTTAACTACGTCACGATCAACCACATTTGCTTGTGTTTGAATACTTCAAGCAAAGCCTCCATCGAAACCGCTGGGTATTGAGCAAAGTACTCCTTCTTTAGCCTATTGTTCTTGGGATCAACAGATGATGTATAATCAGCTCCAAAACACCTCAATCCAGTAATAAGGCAAAACTCTTCAATGGAGAACCTAGCACGTCTACCATTGAAATCAAACCACATCTCACCTGATCCGTCTAGGTGGTTGATTTCATGGAGTAAGACCTGATGAATTAACTGAAGGTTCAGCCCAATATACTATGCATCCAACAAATGCCCAAAGCACGAATCGCAAAACAACTGTTTCTGAACCACACTAAACCTTGCATTGAGAGTTGCAATTATAAGGCTATCTGTTGAAGCATTTATTCTTCCTTGTTGCCAAAACTTTGTAGGCAGTAAATAGGAGCCTACTTGACAATTTGAAATAAGTGGTGAGTGGTACTGGGGACGTAATGAGACAAAAAAAAGAGAACTTATTAACAGCTTGTGGTCATAAATGTCAGCAAAAAACACTTAATATAAATGCAAATTGTAAAACATGTAAGTCTGCTAATATTTAACAAACTAACAGGTAAACATGAATAATCAAATAAGTCAACTAAGTTAAATGTCAAACCACATGTAATGCAAACTTAAAATGCAGAGTACAACTTTCTCACATTGATATAATAATAATCAAACTAAATTAAAAAAAAAAATCAGTTTGAGTATCTGATATATCCAATCCTGAGCCAATAATGAGCTCAGAAATCTTGTTATCATGAACATAAACAAGAATATTTCCAATGGAAGTAATGACAAATAAAATGCAAGCTTAAAACAGCTCTATTGCTGTGCAAATATATATTATATTCAGCTATGCCTCTACATTTGTTTTAGTACATACTTCAAGAGCTAGTATTAAGTTTCACAAATCATAATGAATTCCATCCTCTAGAAACCTATATAAAATCTCACATAAATGTCTCACATAAGGAGGGAACATGTTTGATTATTTTGAAAAGCTATACATTTTGATTTGTGATTTGTGATAGCCATGCACAAGGAGGGAACATGTTCGATTATTTCGGAAAGCTATACATTTTGATTTGTGATTTGTGACAGTCATGCACAAGATAAGGAGGGAACAATTTCAATCAGTGTTCTATAATTGGGATGATAGCGCTGTTAAAGAATACTTAATGGAGTGGTCACAAAAATTTTGTGACAGTCATTTACAAAGATGATAGCTCTATTAAAAGGATACTTAGGGGTTGTTTGAAACTATTTATCTGAATTGAATTATAAAGAGAAATTATAAAGAGGTGAAATGAGTGGTGTAGATTTAATATAAATTTGAAATTTATGGTTATAGATGAAAAGTAGTCAAATCAGTGGTCAAATCAGTGGTAAATGAGATTATAAAGAGAAATGGTAAAGAGGATCAAACATCCCCTTAATTGGAAATATTTTCAAGATATGAAATTATTACTGGACAAGGCATTTACCGTGTAATGGAGTGGCCACAAAAAATTTGTGACAGTCATGCACAAGATAAGAAGGAAACAATTTCAATCCATGTTCTCTAATTGGGATGATAGCTCTATCAAAATGATTGCGAGTTACATAGCTAGGACAATTTGCTCTGGATATAAGCCATCATAGCCTTGATAATTTTATGCTCGAGTCAAGAGTCAAAAGGAAACTTAACCACATGAAAACAAGAAAGTGAAATGGTTCTCATTTATACCCTTTCATGAAGTAGGTAACAAAATGAATTGGATATGAAAATATTTTCAAAATACTTGTTAAATTACTAGATGAGGCATTTACCATGTCATGTAGAGGTAACAAAAAGCACCACTCTCAAAGCAAACAGCCAAACGAGTAAAAAAATAATTATAATAGTAAAAAAATAAAAAAAAGAGACCTGTACTAAAAAAAAAAAAATAGAGCAGCAGCTAAACATGGAACAAGACTTGAATTAGACAAAAGAAGTTAAGACAAAGTACACAAAAAAACAAAGAGATGGGGACCATGAAAAATCCCAAGCAAATAGTATAGTTGGGAAAGCATAAAGATAAATATAAACCTCTGAATAAACGACATAAATGCCAAAAATAATAATAATTTCCAGCACAGCCGAACCCAATAATCAACATTGTCAGAACCAGTGTGTGAAGATGAACAATAGGAACCAGGATTCCTAACCTTGTGGCACACCGGTAGTTGAGTTTGAACTTTTGCATTCTTTTTTATGCGAGAATCATTCTTCGCTAGCTTTGGCCCAGACCGCTTCTTGGACTGATTGCCGGACTTGCAACGACCAGCATTGCTTTTGGAAACCATTATCACAACTACAACAACTTAGCAAATCTGAAAAGAATCAGAAATCAAATTTTGCCACTATTAAAGAGTTAAATGTCTCAATACTAATTGAACTTTGCATCATATCTTCAAATACTCATTAAACTTGAAAATGTCGTCAATTACACACTGAACTATAAAAAACGTCTTTCATTACCCATTCACTAGTAGTCCGTTAGATCCTTTAAACAGAATTGCTGACGTGAGAGATGAAATGCTTATGTGGCGAAGACTGCCGTTAATTTTGCCAACGCAAAGAACTGAATCCGCCAACTACACAATTCCCCAAAATAAAAAAACAAAGGAACAATAATCAAAGTAATTCTCAACCTAAAAATGCTCCCACCAGTCATCCACTGCCGTCTACCCACCTTTAGTAGCAGTGGCCGCGGCTGCGGCGATGGTGTTGAGATAGTTTTGTGTCCAACCTAATAAAGAGGCCTAGCCAAAACCACGTGTTGCTGCGATGAAAAGGATTCATTATGAGCTTGGATTTGTTCCTGTGGGAGATTTAGCCCTTAAAGAAATGTATCATATTTGTACCACCACTGAAATGGGTGGTGCCGCCAACCAAGTTCACCGGCACTTGATTTATTCATGGTTGCATGGCATCCAAAGTAGACAGAAATTCCCCACCAGAATAGAATGATCCAAGCGTAGGCAAAGCCCTCAAAGAATGAGATCCAGCGCCACCACCTGGCAATATCCCAGAGTTACCTGAAATTCCGCCCGCTACGTTTATCAAATTCTGTGGCAGAAATGTTGGTATGACAAGAGGTTGAGTTCTTGCTGTCTCACCGCCAGTCGAAGACGATGACAAGGCTTTGCTCCGCTTGCTCTTCCGGCAGCCACCGCCTATGGGGACATTCCTCAACGTGCCTCCAGGAGTCCATTACCTTCTGCAACCCTTGATTATTGTTAGGACAGTAGTGGGTGATTGGTGGGAGCATTTTTAGGTTGAGAATTACTTTGATTATGGTTTCCATTGTGTTTTTATTTTGAGGAATTGATTAGTTGGCGGATTCAATTCTTTGAGTTAGCAAAATTAACGGCAGTCTTTGCCACATAAGTAATTCATCTGCCACATTAGCAATTCCGTTTAAGGGATCTAACGGACTACTAGTGAATGGGTAACGGAAGAAGTTTTCTAAAGTTTAGTATGTAATTAACGACATTTTAAAGTTTAGTGAGTATTTGAAGACATGATACAAAGTTGAATTAGTGTTGAGACTTTTAACTCCACTATTAAAGAAGCAATGAGAACGAGGCAGTGAATTTCCGATGAGAGGCCGATTATGTAAATATCACCTTCTATTATGCCCGAAAAGGAATAATAATTAATTGATGATTCCTAATAAACACGACTTTGATACTATGGAATGAATAATATGCAAAAAAATCCAATTCTTTAAAATTGATTAAAAACAGTTACAAACAATAAAAAAAAAACATCAGTTACGATTTCCCATATGAATGTATATAACATAAGAAATATAATATATATGCATACACAATATATATACTATATATATAGTATATATTTTTATAAATCCATATATATATATATATCAAAAATAATCAATAAATGAATTTGTAGAAAATAAAAAAAGAAGTGTATAAAAGTAACACAAAGGTGTATAATTGAAATTATTTTACAGGTGTAAAAATGAAATGACTAAAAAAAGGTATAATCTTTAATTTCCTCTTTTTAAAAAAAAAAATTAAGAACTTATTCGAACATCACGTGCAAAACACACATCATATAATAGTTTAGTAAAATGTTATCTTATCAACATATTATCGATATGTGTTAAAAAATTCTGATCTTAACATAATTAAAGGAAAAGTTATTTTCACATTATAAAAATCTTTATCATTTAGTAGAATTGCTTCTAGTCTTTATTTGCTCTAGTTATTTTTTACTATCGCTTAAGTTTGAGTTTATTTAGAAGATATTTTGCTGATAAAAAAATGTTTTTACTGAATCTATATGGCTAAAATAGAGAAAAACTTATAAACTAGCATGAAAATTATTTAAGAGAATAAATGAGGTCAAATAGTATATGTGTTACTATAAAATATATGGATAAGATTGATTTGATCAAATTTTATTTAAAAATAGAATTGATTTACAAATATGAGCATAATTTTTAATCTATTTCATTTTTTGTACTAGTTATTTCACGTGTGTGCTGCATGGGGTAATAGTACTATTACTAGATAATATAAGCAATTTAAGAGGAGTAAACATAATTGTATAAACTAAAGAAAAATAATATAGGTGCTACTCATAATACGATATCTTTCATTAATGAAGATAAAAAATAGTCTACAAAAAAAATAAGGAAAATATTGAAAAAAAAATTTGCTAATACTGGAACTAATCCGGAAAACAATTTCACGGTGGAAGATAAAGACGGATACGGTTCACCAGTTCATAACAAACATTTTTAAATAATAATCTATTAAAACTTTAAATTTTTTAGAAGCTCAAGGCCCATACACTAAGACTTTATTATATATATAACCCTTCTCAAAGTAACTTAATATAGGCATATATTCTCAATTCTTTTAATTAAATAACGAATGTAGGATTCTCTTTTTATTCAAAAATCACATTTTCAATGCATCTTATAAGAAGAATAAAATTTCAACCTTTTTGAAACGGTTAAGATCAAAAAATTATAAAATTGAATGTTCTTTCCTACAATATTTTAGGTAAAAATTAAATTATTTCAATTATTTAATTAAAACCACTCTGATGACCTCGAATCGTTAGCTTTTTTAGTTCGATGACCAGTCTGGTTTTCTAAACAGTTGCGAATACTGGAATCAATTTGAAAAATAATCTAACGATGTGAAATAAAGGCGAATAGGGTCACCGGTTCACAATAAAATTTTTAATAATAATCCATTAAAAATTTTAAATTTTTTGGAAACTTAAGACCGATAGACTAAAGTCATATTATGTATAACTCTTCTCCAAGTAGCTTAATATAAATATTCATCTTTAATTCTTTTCATTAAATAACCAATATGAGATTCTCTTTCTATACTCAAAGTCGCATTTTCATTGGCCATTAAACTATAATATTTGATTGTTTATATACGTGTAAAGAAAAATATATAGGTCTATAGTCGTATATTCAATGACCCTTAGACTATAATATTTGATCGTTTATGTGTGTGTATATATATATAAAAACAACATAGGTGCTACCCATAATACGCTATCATTAATGAAGATAAAAAATAATCTTAAAAAAAGGACAACATTGAGAAAAATTTGCTAATACTAAAACCAATCCGGAAATAATCCAACAGTGTAAAATAAAGATGAATAAGGTTCACCGGTTCAACATAAAAATTTTTTCAATAACGATCCATTAAAATTTTGAATTTTTTGAAAGCTTAAAACTCATATGCTAAGACTGTGTTATGCATAATTATTCTCTAAGTAGTTTAATATAGGCATGCATACTCAATTTTTCATTAAATAACTAATGTGAGATTTCCTTTATATGTTCAAAGTCACATTTTCAATTGCTCTTAAAAATAGAATAAAATTTCAATTTTTTTAAACGGTAAAGATAAAAAAAATTATAAAATCGAATGTTCTTTTTTCTACATTATTTTAGGTAAAAATTAGTTTATTTCAATTATTTAATAAATACCGGTACGACGATTTTAAACCGTTAGCTTTTCCGATTCGATAACTAGTCTATTTTTCTAAACATTTGCTAATACTGGAATCAATACAAAAAACAAATTTGACAGTGTGAGATAAAAACAGATATGATTTACCGGTTCACAGTAAACTTTTTTCAATAATGATCCATTAAAATTTTAAACTTTTTCGAAGTTCAAGGCTCACAAGCTAAGACTATATTAACATTTTTCTAAATAGCTTAATATATGTATACATCCTCAATTCTTCTCATTAAATATGTAATATGAGATTCCCTTTATATACTAAAATCGTATTTTCAATGACGGTTAAACTATAATATTTTATCGCTTATGCGTGTTTACAGAAAAACAATATAGATACTAACCGTAATGCGATATCGTCAATGAAGATAAAAAATAGTCTAAAAAAAGGAAAACATTGAGAGAAAGTGCTAATACTGAAACCAATCTGGAAAATAATCCGGCGGTGTAAAATAAAGACAGATGTTGATCACCAGTTCATAATAAACTTTTTAAATAATAATCCATCAAAATTTTAAACATTTTAGAAGCTCAATACTCATAAGCTAAGGTCCTATTATGTATAACATTTCTATGAGTAGCTTAATATAGATATACATCCTTAATTCTTTTCACTAAACAACCAATGTGAGATTCTTTTTCTATATTTAAAGTCAAATTTTCATTAACTTTTAAAAAATGAATAAAATTTCAATTTTTTTAAATGGTAAAAAAAATTCTAAAATCAGATGTTATTTTTTCCACATTATTTTAGGTAAAAATTAATTTATTTTAATTATTTAATTAAAACCGGTCTAATGAACTTGAATCGTTAGCATTTTTAGTTCGATAACCAGTTCGGTTTTTTAAATATTTGCAAATATTGAAATCACTCTAGAAAACAATATGACAGTATGAGATAAAGCCTTCGAAAGAGTGGTTTTCAACTCGCGCCCTCCTCTGCCCGAGTCAAAGAGGCCAGCCCTGAATTCCAATCAAAGAGGCGGTTAAAGACAAGGTCTGGATCACTACGGTTCACCGGTTCACAATAATTTTTTCAATGATAATTCATTAAAATTTTGACTTTTTTTTTTTTTGGAAACTGAAGACGTGGAACTACAGATGAGAAGAAGAAGCTCTTTACGTAGTGTCTTCATTATCTGGGGGCTAGAGTAAAGAGACTACCACTCCCGCAGCTAGTGAGCTATTCCAAACGTAGGAGGGAATAGAATAAGGAGACTACCACTCCCGCAGCTAGTGAGCTACTGAGCTACACCCCCCAATATTTGGGGGCAGTGAAGGTATCCTTATTATATATAACTTTCACTAATAATATACACATAGCTAGGTTCGTAATAGCTATCTTTTTGAATATTACAACAGGGATTATAGGAGAGGGATATCAAACCTTTCACTAAGGGTGTAAGAAACCAATACAAATGTCATTAGACTACAAACTTTTGACTAATAGTAGTTATTTTTTTATGAACTATATACTATTTTATTTTTTTGGTATTATATTAATTGGTTAATTTTAAATACTTTTTTGGGTGAAAAAAATTTCAAATAATTTTTCAGTTTCAATTATTCTCTGTTGATGTTTTGTAATTTTTTGTAAATATTATATATTATTATTTCATGAAAAAAGATTAAGATGTCATACAAAAATAAAAAATAAAAATATAATTTAAATCACATACTCTTTAAATAAATATAAATCGGCACAATAATAAAACAATTAAATTTACTAAATATTTAAAAACTGTTTTAGACTGTACAACAATTTTAGACTTTTAGTAAAAAAAGTTTATAAAATACTAAGATTGATTTTTTCAGAGCAATTTAGTTTCCTAAATAATAAATTAATTTTTTCAGAGTAGTGTTTCCATCCAGTACAACAAAAAACTTCTTTATTGGAGAAGTTACACGATACCAAACTAAAAGCATCATAAAAATTCATCTTCACCTTTTATCTGTATAAAAAAATAAATAAAATAAAAAATCACTGGATACTATTCGTATTTTCTTCGGGTAAAAGGAATATATAAAGGAAGAAGGCTTGGACTGTCAGCACCTACAAAAAAGAGTGAATACTCATAGCCACTAATCCGCCACTCCTTGTGCCGGAGTCCGGAATCATCAACCTCACCGTTCTTCTCTTGAGATAAACTGCGAAGCAGGTACATCACATATTTCACAAACAGAGAAGGGAAGAAAAGAAAAATGTCGAATCGATTCGACAGTGGAAACAGGCGTGACGGACAAAATTATAGGAATTTAGCGAAAACCCAGAAAAAATTCATGCCAAAGAAGGACCCCCAAAATTATAGTCAGCAAGAAACCCTTTCAAATTCTCTCCGTGCGGCCTCTGCTCGCCCGGGAACCACCAGCGGCAGAGGCGGAGGCGGAAGTGGTGTTAATGCTGAGGGTGCGTCGAAGGGCCGGGTGAAGATGCGAGAGAACGGGGACTGGGTGCCGAATAATAAAACCTTACTAGGTGGCCACTTTCTAAATTACTTACCGCAGGACGAGGCCGTCGCAACGGGGCTCAGTGCTGATGAGGGTGGCTTGGATCCTTTGGAGTCGCAGCGAGTCGTGGACCTGTTAAACTGCGAACTTTCCCGGTTGCTCAAATTGAGTCCCAGGGATTTTTGGAAGGAAGGTTGTTTTTCCCTCTTAGTTGTTTGCCAAATTTTTTAGTGTCATTTAATCGTCATGGGACATGGATCTATTATCCACGAGAATTGCTATTGATGAATCAAAAAGTGATTATTTCAATCATCAAAGTGATGTGTCTACCTGAGATAACCTTTTTTGTATAACTAGCCATAAAATGAGAAATCTTCACTGTGCAACAATAGTTTATGCTGGCTGGGAGCTGCAGAAAGGGGATATGAACTATTTTGATAAGTTTTCCAAAAAGAGAAGTGTTTTTAATTGCAGCAGAGATAACCTCCAAAAATCCTTGAGAGTTCTTGATAACCGGATTAAGTCTCTATAATGGTGCTGTTCTGTTGCTTAGAAAGATCACCACCATCTTAACTATTATGCTGTCCATCTTTCAGTGGCTAGTGATGCTTCATTGCATGAATTCCTCGAGAGCTTTCTTAAATTCAGAGGACGATGGTATGATTTCCCATATCGTGGAGCAAAAGGAATAGTTGCTGGAGTGATTGTTGGCGAGTTTGAACTATGTCGGCGTGTGTTTATGGTCTTGTATCGAATGTAAGTAATTTGCACAGCTTGTTGGTATTTTAGAATATTTTGGTTACACAAATCTTTGACCCTGGGCTCATGAAGTTCACTGGCTGCAGATCCTCCAGTCGGGATCCTGGATCTAAGGCCGCTGATGCTTTCAGTCCAAAGGATCATCAAGGTGTGTGGTTTTTCTTCAATCTTGATTAAAATCTGTTTCCCTGTCCTTTTTCAGTCAGACGCAGATGACATATATCCCATTGCAAAGACTTTCAAGAATATGAATCTTACATACAGATAATATCTTAACAGTTGTTCCATCTGTATGCTTTGTTTATCAATTTTATTTGCAGCGCTTTTGCAGGACAAGAAGTTACTTGATTTGCCGAAATTGTTAGATATCTGTGCCGTCTATGGACATGAAAATGAAGATCTAACTAAAATATTGGTATGTGTCTGTTAGCAAAGTGGCTAGTGGCTTATTTATGATTGTAACAGCCTGCGCACTTAACAATAATGTCAATGTGAATTATTATGTTGCTTATATTGCATAAATTTGTATATTATGAATGCTTTCAATCTGTTTATGGTTCCATCTTGCACAACTATGTCTATTGTAAATGGTAACACAAAATTAAAGCACACGTCTTTTTTATTTCCAGTAGTGAGGGAAAAAGCAGTTAAAACACACAACATTAAATAGGTTAAGTTTCTCTGCGTACCACGTTGTTAAATCTCTTTTAAATAGTAATACAAAATTAAAAAAAAAAAAAACATATCTGTTTATTCCAGCTGTGAGGAAGAAAGGGAAAGAGAATGAGAAGAAAATATATAAAAATAGGATGGGGAAGTTTCAATATTGTCAATAATCTAGTCAAAATTATGGAAAATTCAGAAACTCTATTCTTACCGGCACTTAATATTCAAGAATGATGCTCTGAACCAACAAAATCTGGTTATCCAATTTGAAGCTAGTAATTGCAGAGAGATATCAGTCAAATATGTCATTATTTATTTATCAAATATGTCATTATTTATTTATCATTTCTCCCTCCTTAAATATGACTATCAAATACCTGAGGGAGTTCCTATCACCATCATCCTTAGCATGCTTCCTCAGGTAGCATTTTGAAACAAGCTGGGTGGTAGTGGTGGTTGCACATTGACATTGTTGGAAGGGGATGGTGATTGGAAAAGATGTTTGGGTGGGGATTTGTGTTCAGTTTGGGGATGAGTCCAAAGGACATTGGCAATAGGCCATTTCTGGTTTTGTTGGGTTTGGGGGTGGGTTAGCACTATTTCCCAATGACGCTAATGTGTAATTCTGCAGACTCAAAAGGAAATATTTCTGGTTGAATTTTTATCACTTGCATTATTATTTTGTAAACGAATTATGAGAGTAAATGTTAAAACTGTTTTAAGAACTGAAGAGTTACTATTTACTTTGAAACATACCAAATGAGGTTGCAATTTAAATTTAAATACATAAGGAGACCACTCTTTTTCCTTATGGTGTTTGCCTCAATCTTATGTTTAGCCTTGCCAAGTTGGTGTCATGAAGAATTACGATTTTGGATGTTTTCGTTATTTGTAAACTTAATTTATTAAGTTCTATGTGATGGACAATTTTTAAGGGCTTTTGGTACTTTCCCAATATATATTTATGCACTAACTTAGATTATATGTTCATCGTAAGTGTAGTATAAGGCTTTATTTAGGTAACTCAGCTTAGCAAGTGGAGGCTCTACCTGTTCTAGCTAAATCCTAGCATGACCAATGGCTATTTGATTCACAGAGTGTTTTAAGCCCCTAGTTTATTTCTGTGGTTTATAAATGCCACATGACACCATTTGTTTGGACGAAAGTGAAATAAAGGATTAAGATACATTTAATGCTATCAACAATATACATTGGCGTTAATTTCACTCATTTACATTAGATCCCTCGAATATGGCTCCCACTATTCCTTTTGTATTATTGCGCAAAAATATGGCACCAGCCATGTGATTTATGTTTCGATCTCCAAGAGACAGACATGTCTGACTTTCGTGGGGCCTGCTACAGTATTAATGTTTTGTCCAACATGGAGATGATAGTTGGCATTTATAAACATGAAAAAATACGCTAGGATCTGCTAACAGTGTAATAGTTCATCCTATATACGTGTTTGGATCTCATACAGTCTGGAAATTTTACTTACATCTGGCTTTGTTTTGACTAGCCTAGTTGTTTTCTTTCTTAGGTTCATATTGGCTCACAATGACTTGCATTCACGTCAAGATTCATCAAAAATAGGATAAGCTACCTCAGTTGCATGTAGAATTTGGATGATTTTAAAAATAGGATAAGCTACCTCAGTTGCATGTAGAATTTGGATGATTTAGAATTTGGATGATTTTTCTCTCCCTTTGCTCTGTATGGTAGATAGGGGTGGATAGGTAACATTATAGGTACAAACCCTTGTCAAAGGCTTACTCCTATGAAAATTATCTAGTTTCCCTCACCACCCCTTTTAACGTGAGAACATATTTTACTTTGATCACATGGAGGGAGAGAATTTTGTTTTTGCCACCACTACAGGCACGATTGCTGATCTGCACCTCTCTTGTATGTTGTTGCGTATCTTCCAGGTGACAAATGCAATGAAGGCACAACCAGGTCTCCAAGATGAACTGTCTGTAATAGTATCTCATTTCTTAAACATTGTCCAGACCATGGATCAGCGATGCAGCTCATCCTTGGAGGTATGTTAATCTTCTTTCTTTCATTTCTGTCTTGGATTCTGGTTTTGATGCTTCATCTTGCTATTGCTTGGTTGTTTATATTTCGAGCACATAACTGAACGAAAATGCTTCTGAGGATGCACATGGCTAAAGAGGGATGTATGCAAAGTTTATGATCTTAACTTCAATAACAACGAAGCTAATTGCTGATGCCTATGAAATCATACCTAACAAGCACATTGATTTACAATCAAAACAATAAATTGAAGTCTTATTGGGGACAAAAGCAGCATTCTTTAGTTTAACAGCAGACATTAGGTTCAAAATCATTAACTGTCTGTTAGATGTAGTTGCAGGAACTAGTCATTTTCTGCTGCATAGAATCTACACTTACACAGTATTAAGTACCTTCATGTTGCTTTTTGCCTCTTATTTTGGGCTGCTTAGACCACCCCTCTTCTCACATTCAATAGACAACAGCACCATGCCTAAGCCTATCTCCAAGTTGTTAGATTGCAGTTCACTTGAAGTTTCAACAGAAATATCTGGTTCTGTTTTGGGAACTATGAAAAAAGGTTATGGTATTCTGCATTATTCCTGCTAATCACGCATCTGGTTATGAAGAAGGTCCTAAACCTCATGAGTTGAAATTTTCTTACGGCTAATTGTACTGTACTGAACCATCAAGCACATGTTCTCTTAGTTTTGCAAAGGTTCTAAAAAGTGTAAATTGTGAAAAAGTGTCAAATGCTTTGCGCTCAAGCTCCTTAAACAATGTTTGCAAATCAATTCTATTTTTAAATAAAAATTGGTTAAACCAATCACATCCACATATTTCATAGGACCAGCATGTACTGCGCAAGTCTCCACCGTTCAACCCCACTCATTCTCCCTTATTTCTTATTAAAATGTTTTGCAAGTGGGCTCTTAGTGCGCTTTAGTTTGCATTTTTATGCTTTTTAGAAAACTCATTTTTTACCAGTAGAATTCCCGAGTGAATTTATGGAGGAAAATTTAAAATTATGATGCATAAAGAATCAGGATTGTCCTTGCTTGCTAAAATAAGTACTGCCATACTATGTTAACCTGTTAGGTTTTTATTTTTGTTTTGAAAAATTGGTCAGACATATTTCATCTACATATTATGCTGGTGGTCAGACATATTTCATCTACATATTATGCTGGGGCAACTATCATTTCCACTCCTTTCATTTCTATTTCAAAACAAAAATAGAAAGTAACAGGGCTAGGCCTGTAGGTGTGTTCTTTTGGATTCAGTTAGTCATTTTTGTTTTCATTCCTAAAGAAGACAACTCTTAGTTTAGACACTTGAGTCTTGATTTTCCATATTAAACATCAATGTTGTTGAGAATGGCTGAAAGCCTTGTACTTTGGTTATGTATTTAGGAACTTGTATCATTAAAATTCGTTTTCTTCAAACTCAATGTTGGCAACAAGTTCTCTTAATAAAAGAGTATTGCACATGGATCAATAACAATTCCTACTTTTCAACCATAAACTTTCCAAATCACTTTTCACGAATTATATTTAAAAAAATATATATCAAAATTGTACCAGTGCTTGATCTATAACTGATATTTGGTTAACCATTGGCATTATAGGCAGGTTATTTAATCTATATCCATAATGGCCTTAAGCTTAACAATCTTTTATAAGCTGAGGGATAGTTTCTGGAGTTCCAGGCTTTGAGCAACAATTTGGTATAATATTATTATCTGAGCTACTTTAGCTAGAATGCTCTGAAGCTGATATAATGTAGCTATGATCAAGGTTGTTAAAATCGCGATCCGAATCGTAAAATCGCACGATTTTACGATCCAGATCAATGAAATCAATCCAAATCGCACTAAAAATGTATATCAGTAGAATCAGATTGGAATCGTAAAGGAATCGTGTAAAATCGGTTAAAATCGCGAGTCAGAACGATTCATACGATTTTGCTAATAACACTAATTTTGCCTGAGAAAAGTAAGAGAAAACTGTTGCAGTGGTTGTGTTTTGGAAGAAGGAGAAGGAGAAGGAGAAGGAGAAGGAGAAGTTTGCTAATAACAGCCGACCATGGTAGACGAAAACCTAGTTGCAGCCTTGTGGGAAAGAAGAAGAAAGTAGGACAGATTGGAATTTGGAAAGAAAAAACTTGCAGAGAAGAAGAACGAAGGGGAAGAAAGAGAGTTTGGAGAGGACGTTTTATGTTTCCTATGCTTTTTCTCCCTTTTCCTGTTGACCAATGCTTTTTCTTTTCACTCAAATCACAAATGTTTCCCTGCCTTGCATAATTCTTTTTTATTTTTACTTTTCCCAAATATATTTTGTTAATGTTTAATTACATAGTCTACATGGATGACGAATCTACTTCTTTCCTTTATTGTTTTATTATTATAGATCGGAAGAGCATTATTATTGACCTAGTTGCACATTATCTCTATTTTAAAAAATTACTAAGTATATTATTCCTAATAATTATTACAAAATTGAATTCACATTATAATTATGGATTATGTTATAAATTAGTTTATTACTTGTTCTTTAACACTATATGTATGACTCTTGTTATTTAATTTTTTGTTATATATTTATGGTTATTTTTTCACCTTTTTCTTCCGATCTTTTTAAATCAATTTTTAGTAGAATCTTACGATTTACGATTTGATCTACCGATCTGATTTTCAAAACCCTCGACCGATTCTATCCAAAAATACGATTTTAACAACCATGGTTATGATGCAAGAAAACATTACTAGGACATTGCGTTCATGATAGATCGGAAG
>CAVNYN010226236.1:9405-45536 GCA_963692815.1 Nyctanthes arbor-tristis | reverse complement strand
CCCGGTTTTTCCAAAAACAAAAAAACACACGCACACAATTTTCTTATTGTTCTCATTAATTATTATAATAATAAAGAGTAAGGCCAATAAGGATTATGCCACCTTGACTAAAAAGATGTGCCTGACTGCCATGATCTTTTCAAACAACTTGCATTGCTAAAATTATATTTTACACGAGACAGTTGTGGATTAGTTGAACGTGTGCGGTCTTTCAATTGGTCTTTTGGGATTGGTTGAACGTGTGGGCGTTTCTTTGTGGATTAGAGCTCATCTTGATGATTCCCCACCAGTCTGCAGTGGTCTTGCATGGGAAGCGCCCTTTGGGCGTTATAGGGACACGAGACAGTTGTTGGGCAGTTCCAGTTTCCTTTCCCTGAACCTGGTTCCCCCTACCGTGCAACGGTGTTTTGGCTCGGCCGCCTACCGCGATGTGGAGCATGATGATGCGGGAAGAGTCATGGAATTATTTCGCACCAATTTGGTCGGCTCACCCCATATCAAAACTAATACAAGTCTCGCTCTATCGACGGGCTTGAATTATGTGGCTGTCTCTCTGAAGTTGGTTAACCAATTTGACTGTGGATCTTGTGACTTTACCCACACGCGAGTCTTTTAGTCTCCCACAAAATCGATTATTTTGGTGCAACTTATATATTCTGTAGTGCGTGGAATGATTGTGTACTTTTGTACAATAATTTTAGTTGATGAAATGAAATGAAAACGTCTTTAGTTCAAAAAAAATTATATTTTACACAATTAATGATAGATCATTAGAGAAGATATTTAGAGATAATTGAATTGAAAAAACAAATAATGTGGTCCACCAAATCCATCAATGACCAACCCTATATTGATGGCCTATAAAAATCCTTCAAGTTGGAATCAATTTTTAACAATAAATTCATAATGTGCTTCATTAATGGGCCTTTGGTTTTGGGTAGCACACTTGCATTGCAAGCAAATTGCCTTTCAAACGCTTGTTTGGATGTCTTTGTTTATTTCATTGCCTTTCAATCTTTCATTTTACTTTTTCAGTTTATTTATGTTTGATTTATTTATTTTTTTTTTCACAAGTTCAAATGACAAGTTAGGTTTTGTAAATCAATGTCTTTGTGAGGAGTTTATGTCCATGTAAAGAGTTTGGCTTAATGACCCGTTAAATAATCAATTTTAGATGAATATTAAGATTGGAAAGTGATAGTTCTCATAAGCGACTTAACTATTAAGCTGAGATAGGCATTAAGATAGTCAAGTAGCTCTCAATTGAATTTACATCTTGAGTCTAGACTAGAGTTGAGAATGACAAGATTTCTAGATCTATCTGCCCCACATATGCTGCTAATTTTGATTTGAAGACATCGAATGTCATTCATTTATAGAGAATTAGAGACACTTGATATATGTAGCACATTTCTCTCCAAGTCTCCACCTGTTTTATGAACTTACATATGAGACCATGTTCATATGAATAAAACTAGTGGAGAGAAATACACTATATATATCGAGTATCTTATGAAGACACTCGTTGTCTCTAGATTAAAACTTTGTGCGCCACTCTTTGTAATTGGAACGGGAGAAAAAATTAATTTGTACACCGAACTTGTCCAAACTAATTGTTCATGTTTATGGTGAACTCATAAGTCATACCGAACAAACAAAGAAATCTAGGGCAAAAGCACATAATTTTGAAGTAAAATACCAGTCCGCCTTATTATCATTTCTAAGTCTTAACTCATAAAAAAAGAAAAAAAAAAGAGTGAGTCGCAAAATTTTATACAGTATACACTTAGCAAATCACAATTTTCTACACATCGCATTTCAATCAATGACAATAAAATTGGCCATCTAATACTCAATTAAAGATCACAGAACTACAATCATCGGACTACGTGAATATGCGCGTGATATATATGTATGTGTGTGTGTATATAATTATAGAGAGAGCGGGGGTTGGGGGGTTCTTAAAGCACCTTTGACATCACCTCTCATTCTGTGTGGGTGTTGATTGGAGGAACGTCTGAAGTACAATTGCACTACAAGCAAAAATTTATTTTACTTTAACCCCCACCTAATCCCATTATTCTATTGGAAACCAGATTCTCACTCGTGTTTCACAATTCATATAATTAAAGACTAAAATATAATAAAATGTTACGATATTAACATAACACATACTAATATGTAAGTAGTTCTCTTATAAATTAATTTCTTATTTTCTAATGTTAATGTGGCTATTATATAATATTTGAACTAATTTATTATTATTATTATTTGTCAATCGTTCAACCGTAGAATTTTTTTTTTTTTTATAGATAGTACATTAATCACCCTTGCACGGTAATTGAACCATATGTTAAACAAATAGGACGTTAAGAAAAATGAATTTTTGTAATAATTATCATGATTATGATACAGATAAAAATAATTTTAAGAAGAATAATCCGTTAATAGGATAATATCAAGAATTTCTAAGGGAAAGTAGATCAGATTACATTTTTCAATAGATAGTACCTTTTTTTTTTTTTTTTTTGAATGTTGAAAACCAGATTTCTTTTGGAAATAACATAATTATATGCTTCGCTTCCTCTTCCCTCTGACTACAACTATTAAGTATTTTTTTCTTGTTATTCAACATTCTCTGGGAAAACTAATATTTTGAGGATCATCCTAAAAGAACGTTATATGTACTTATCAATTCTTATATATGTTTGGCTTTTTGTATATGTTTCTGACATAAAGTTATAGTTGGCTTACTTGACAATTCGGAATTGAGATGTGATTACTTGAAATTGAATATATTTGCTGCTAGTGGAAGATTAATGTGATTCTTCCAGTTCTTTTCTAGGACTTGGAACTTGTATCAATCAGCAGTACTCGCATGACCAAGATTGGGCTGATTTTGTCTTTCAATTGAGTCATTGTATCAATTTTTTTTTTTTAATTTTACCTTATGGGTTGATTTCAAGCTATGATTTTGCATTGTAAACTGTTATTAGCTTAGATTTGGATTTTTGTTTGTACTAGTTAAGTAACAGCTGGAGGAATGAAAAACAAAAGCTTCATTCGATTAATAAATATGTACATGCAAGCATTTAAAGCAACGAATTTACCATGGTTTTGTATTATTGTAACTCCATTTATTAATGGATTACATTGTCCACAAGTTAGTTTTTTTTACATTGTATGGATTGCTTTCAATATCACGATTGTGAGTTAGAAATTGTTTTTTCGGCATAGAATTGGGTTTTGGTTTGTATTAGTTAAGTAAAGGCTGTAAAAGGGGCAATGCTAGAATATTTTTGCACATAAAAGTCTCTAAGACATCTAATTTACTATGATAGGGTAATTCTGGAAATCCATTTCTTCATAGATTATATTGTTAGCGAATTATTTTTCTCCCAATATATGAGTCATTGTAATAGGATCTTCCTCTATTATATATCCTTTTATATATTTATTATTCGATTCATGTTTGATCATATTTCTCGATGCTTACACCATAATGGATATATCCTATAGTTATTTTATGGCGACGCTTACATTCACAGTAATGAGCATCTAGAACTCATTTGTTTAATAATTATCTAGTTGTTAGCTATATTATAAATCATAGGAATTGGAATCACTCATAAATTTTTTCCATTTTTCTTTTTCCAAACCTCATACTATTATATTATAATTAGTTAAAATTAACCCTACAGTCGGATTCACCGCGAGAAAGCGGTATACTAATATATATACTGTGCACAAGTATAATTACTCAATGACAGATCATAGAACTACAGTCATTGGACTAGGTGGCTATGCGCGTGATATATATAATATAGAGAAGGGGGTGTGGTGGATTCTTAAGAACGTTTGACATCACCTCTCAACCTGTGTGGGTGTTGGTTGGAGGAACGTCTGTAGTACAATTGCACTACAAACTAAATTTATTTTACTTTAATCTACAGCTAATCCCATTATTCTATTATAAATTAAATTTTCACCGGTACAACACACGAAAAGTTCACAATTCATATAATAAGAGTATAAAATATAATAAAATGTTACGATATTAACATAACATATACTAATATGTAAGTAATTCGCTTATAAATTATATAATATGTGAACTAATGTATTATTATTATTTGTCAATCGTAGAAAACTTTTTTTTAATAGATAGTATATTAATCACCATGGCACAGTAATTGAATTGTATGTTAAATAAATAGGACTTTAAGAAAAATAAACTTATGTAATAATTATCATGATTATGATACAGATAAAAATAATTTTAAGAAGAATAATTCGTTAATGAGATACTATCAAGAATTTTCAAGGGAAAGTAGATCAGATTAGGATTCTTTGCTGAGAAAAACTGAGCCGTTGATGAGAGAGAAGGATGAGACTGCGTAGTAATAATCTATAGAAACCAATAGGATCCGATAAGAACAAAAGCAAAAAATCAACGAAAAAGAATAAAAATCAAATGTTACTGCATAGTTCACCACTGAAATAATAAAAATGACAAAATATCCTTACTAAGTGCAAAAAAAGTGTGAAGATTGCCGTCAAACTTTACCGCAACACTTTTTGTTTAATTAATATATAGATGATCTAGCACCAAACATTTGGTGCCGTAATGATGTCAGATAGTGACGTGAAATAATATTAATTACTGATGTTAACGCATCATCACTGCAACATTATATCAGTGGTTGATATTATGTCACATCATATGTCTGGTGCCAGATAATTTCTAATTATTCTATAGATAATGATTAATATTTATATTTATATTATCTATATGACTGAACTGTAAGTTAATGTAGAAGAATCGAGAGAGAGTTTGCGGCATTTGCACCATTATTTACTTGATTGATATAAATGGTTTGTGTTCCACTAGATCTTCACCTAAGTCGGATATGAATCATTTTAAATTCATAATTCATACTTTTATTTTAAAAGGTTCATGATAAAGTATTTGAGTTAGTCAAGTTGTAAAAAGTTTCTATTGATATCCAATGTACCACACCCAAACATCCGAGGGAAAATCATTTTCGGTATTAATCAAAAATTAGGTTCATCATCAAACAAGTACTAGGTGTCAACGTCAGTCAGATTCCAAAGGTAAATCCCAGAAGCTGCTTGCCAACTCAAGAAAATCGGATTACGTTTGATCACAAGCGTTGAACAATTGTGAAATTAAACTCTGATGGATAATTAATCTTACATTATACCAACAGCATTTATGCAACTAAATTGGCCTTTTGAGATAAAAGGCCAGAGGGTAAAGCACACGTCACAATACAATTACAATGTCTACTCAAGGGCATATCAAAGAATTCTTCCATTCTCAAGAAGCCCAGAAGTCAAGGAAGTTTGTTGCAAACTCAGTATATCGCCGCCTATGCACTGTTGCTGGTTGCTTTTGCTAAAGAAGTGAAGCTGAACCTACAGATAAACCACCCAGCAAATTATAAACCAAACATATTGGGGGATTTCAACTCTAAAGCTGAATTAAATTTAGAAAACATTATAGTAAAAAATATTTGAAGCTTGAAATATTTTTAATTCATCTTGTCTAAATAAAATACCTAATTAGAGGCTTCTGTGCTGGGACAGGTGCCGAAGAAGACGCCACAGCAGTCGATGCATTGAGCTCAAGAGGCTATGTTTGGGGAGAAAGAAGGGGGGGGTTCAAATAGAGGAAATAGTCAGTTAATCTCAATTCTACCACCCAATAACAGAGTCATAATGATTCTCATGCAGCAACATGGAGTTAGCAATCAGATTACTTCTAATTCATATAATCTACTGATTAAGCCTGAGTAATGTGCATATGCTCACATGCATATACATGCGTGCATACTTGCTACAAGACAATGAAAAGGATGCAATTGCGGGAATGTAATCAAACACAAAATGGGGAATCAATGTCAAGTTGTGCGCTCTTAATGACTTGATGACTTCTGCTGCAATCCGATGATGAATATACTACCCAAGTGAGACACATGCACAAACTATGGAGAACATTATTAAATTATTAACCATGAAAAGATATAAGCCCACAGTAAATTGAGAAAATAACACATGACATTCTAACAAAAAATGAAAACTACATGCAAATATAGAGTAGGCTAGCAAGACCTCAAGCTCTTCCAGGTCCACATTCTGTTGGACCCTCGAGAAGGAACTGCTCTTGTCTCCTTCTGTTGCTGCTTCTAGGACTTGCTCCACCATATGGAACTCTGATGCCTTAATCTCTTGGTCCTTGTCACTGTCTAGAACTTCACTCTTCAACTGTACACCTCCAAGACCATCAAGCAAGTCCACAGAAGAACCTGGACTTATCATTGGTTGTGCATGTTCTTCAGTAACAGGCTTCTCCACAATAGATGTGACTAATGATGAACCACAAGCAGCAGATGAAGGCCTGGCAGGTAAAGTACTTTTAGCAATTCCAGCAATTTCAGGACCATGCCCGGAAAGATTCTCAGGAAATCTCACATTACTTGAGGTATCGGAAACATCAGCTTCAACTTGTCTCTTTGTTCTCTTTGCCCTCGTTTCCTCCATCAAACTTATATCACTACCAGACATGCCAGTGCCTGAGGAATCTGTTAAACTAACCCCTCTGCTGATTTCTTCTTGTTTTCTCTTCTTTCTACTCATAGCAGCCAGTGGAGAGTTGGACCCACGTGATTTTGGCACCGGACGACTCTCTCCACTGCTTTTTGCGGAACAGGAAGTCCGTATACCACCAGGGAAGACAAAGCTAGGTATGTCTTTTCTTTTCACATGAGATATAAGAATCCACATTGTTGGTTTCCAGAATCTATATGCATAGACGTCACGCTTAAAATCCTCAACTGTCAACCGTATATCAAATTGTTCACCTTCTTGAGGATTACTACCTTGTTTCCTCCGTAAGCCCATAAAATAACTATGGTGAAACGGTTTCGATTTGTCAGAAAACTCACCAGGGTGAGGATGGCATTGAAGTACACCATTTGTGTCCCTTTCAATCTGGATAATTTCAAATAAAATTATTATATGGGAAAAGTTACAATGAAATCAAACACCTCCAGTAAAAGCCTTTTTTAAATCTTACTTTCAGAGTAAGCAGACGTATTCTAGATTCAACCCAGCCTTTCCAGTTCATCAAGTCATCTTCAGTCTCCGATGCTATGTCCATCTGCAGATAATTTTTATAAGCTTCAAAGAAAGCAAAGGGTTCAAAAAGAGTATCCCAGCTACTCTTGCTTGCTTCTATCGCCTGCATAAATAATAATCGAAGTTAATTAATAAAGTAACAGATAACAAGTACATCTAATGGAAAAAAAGGAAGCACAAGAAGGTAACAGAAAAGAAGCTTGATAGTATATAAGCATCTATCCTAGATGCCCAGTGACTCCAATACAAATTAAAGTTAATCAGGATTAGCTACCAAGATAATGAAATTATTTCCGGAGATTGATAAACCCTGAGAACACGTCAGTGACGAGTAAATCCTTCCATGAGACAAAAATAACACAAAGGTAAAATAGCAGAGCTTAAAGAAACAACAAGTTAAACAAGCAATGCGGAATTTTTTTTTTTTTTTGTAGGACAATGGAGCAACTTGCAGTCTCTTGCAATTCTATAATTTTTAGCTTAGAATTGCAAGCCATCCACAGAAAAATCCAACTGAAATGCCTCACTTGGAGAACTAAGATTAGCTTAAAATTGTTCTAACTGGAGACTGCAAAAGGTCAAATAATCGATGTTGGTAGAGTTCAAACGAGATAAGATGAATCCAAAAGGCATAACCCGTTGAGTAAGATGGTATATAATTGTGATTTCTTGAGGACTGATTTTCCAGAAAGTGACTCTTTTTTGTACAAGAAGAAAAAAGTTTGGTAGCTTTCCAAATTCTTCTGACATGTACACTGAAAACAAAGAACATTAAATCACTCTGTTTCATACCTAACCAAACTCTTCTTAAAGCCAGACAATACCAAATAGCATATTTACAAAGCATCAAAATAGAAGCATTACTCAAAAAACAAACTGCAAATTTACCAAGATCCAAAGATACTACCTCACAGATTTCATTTCCCCTTCGAAATTCTTCCATCATTACGCGCAATGTACTTGTCGACACATTATAGCTAGAGTTCATGCAAGGATAAGCAGGAGTTATTATAGGCATCAGGTGCAATCGGTCCTTGAAATTCCTTCTAGGATCCCAATACGGAAGCCCCAAAGATCCTTCTTGAATTGGACATAACATAACAGGATTTGGCCACCTCCATAAATTAAAGACCCTAAAAAACCGAGATACCAACATGCTTGGCAGAGCATTTGGGTATAGCTGGCAAATTCGTGCAACAAGCAATGCCCAATTAATGCCACCAAGGAAACCAGTAACCTAGTCATGAAAAGAAAATTCAGTCTCTAAAATAAAAGGTAAGTTACACCAAAAATTGCATATATCCTCAAAAGAAAAGGAAAGTTCTCTTATACATTCGAATATACTCCACGACGCTTGGCCCATAATCTCATACATCTCAATGTAGTTCGAAATGTCTACAAGAGAGAACAGAAGATAATTAGCAACAGGTTTTAAAAACGGACACATCAAGATGGAACTGCATTATCTCTGAACCTGAATATTTGGCACCAAACGCAATATTTGATCAGTAACTCTGCATCCATTGAGACTGCGAACGGTTTGCTCATCCACATTTTGCAGTATAGATTCTTGTGAAATATCCAAGTCCTGAAGTTGTTACAAGAAAATAATAATATGTACTTGAAGGACATGTCTGATACCATTAACATCACAGATCCTGAGAAGTCACTAAAATAAGAGTTTGCACAGGGAAGCAAACGAGGCTACATATACAATTTGCACCAATCAGGTGATTAAAATAAATTACTGAGAGGAAAAGTGGGCATCATATCCTCCGCAGAAAGTGCACCAAATAATGTGGAATACCGGGGCCAAAAAGGAAAACGGGTGAAGAAGAAATAATAGAGATGCTCATCACCATCGGCAAACATAATTCTCAGGAAACTGACAATCTTGAGCCAACGATCCATGCACATAAACTAAAAGAATATAACACCTTACACCTGTGAGATGGCTAGATAAAATGAAACACAGAAGAGGAGAGATTCATACTTCAGGAATAACCCAAAGAGCAACATTTGCATAAAGAAGATCAATAGATACGCCACTGAATTTGAACCTCATCACTGGAACATGAGCATCAGGCACAGGATGTAGCTCCTGTACTTCAGGCATCTCTGCAAGCATTCTATAAAGTTCACCAAAAAAATCTTCCTGCATATGACACACATAAAGTCACTTCTGAAACACACAACCAACACTTTCAAAAAAGTGTTGTTTCACTGATAAGAAGGTAAGGCAAGTGAACCTACATTCCGAGTAGCATGTTTTGGTCCAACACACAAAGTATCAATATCTGCACCAGGACCATGTACCTATTAAGAGTAAGAAAATTAATACAACTACCCTTAAGAATCATATTAGAGATGAGAATTGTTTCTTTGTAATTCTCGAGAATATTATCATAATTTTTTATAAGACTGTTAAAGTGAGATCTAGATATTTGCATCAAATTTTTGCTTATTTCTGAGTCCAAATTAATATTATTATAGATGCTATAAGAAGTTTTATAGTTTGTTATCTGTTACGTATTATGAACATAGCTCAAATTATTTAGTGATTCGTAATTTCGTATCAAGTCTACCATCTCGAGACACCTTGGACCCCAGCTTGGCAGCCTCATTTTGAAGCTGGTAAAACAACCTCCTGACTGAGCCTTTGTTAGCATTAACCATGATATAACCAAACGGAATGATTTTAGAAGGGGGAAAAAGTCTCTGGGCCTCTGCACGAGGCTCAGGAAAAAGGCATCAAAGAACATCTAATTTTTCTCAGTTCAGTGTTTTCCTTTCAGAGCTTCCTCAGTTCTTTTTCCCTCCAAACCTGAGCTTTGATCAAAGACTTGTTTCCTGTTTGAAGTTCTGATTGATTCATGGTTTATTCTCTAGACGAGATTTACGAATTGAATTGTTGCCCTTGGCATTTTTAAAAAAATAAAATAAATTCTCGGTGTGCGCCTTTATTTATATCTAAATTGATTGTTTGTTTTGAAATCCACCCCCACCATATGTTTTAAAGGCACTCGTTTTAAAGGCACTCGTTGTTTTGAAAATTGCCTCTATCAAATAACTTGGAAAACTAGTTTTTTTAAAGCTCAATAGCTTAAATTTGACTTTTTCGAAAACAGGGAAAAATTGATTTAATCTCAAAATTTAAGTGACATAATTAATTCATTTACTAACTAATTATATATATATATATATATATATGATACTAAAAATAAAAGAAATTTAGCTTAGAGACGGGCAAAAATACTCAAGTCTGTCAATGACACTCTCCCTTAGATGTATAAATGCTTCTCTTTTTTTCCCACTCAAGTTATGGTGCATTTCCTAATGCATTCTCTCTGCAGCTTTTTTCCTTCCCTGCACTCAATCCCTTTTTCCTTCTCCTGATTTCAATTCCCATGGTTTCCTCTTCCGTGCAATTTTACTTTAATGTTGTCTACTTATTTTCTCTTCACATTCTGATTCCGTGCTGCTTATTTTTGTAACAGACCGTAAGTTTCATTTTTTATCTCTTTCAAAACGTCATTTCCCTATGCAGACGATCAGAAGCAACAAGAGAAAGAATCCAGCTTGGAAGTAATGGGAAGGAAGCTATTGGATCAAGACACAAAAGAAAGTAACTATAAATATATCCAATGTGTATTTTGTGACAAAACCATCAATGGAGTTTTAAATAGAATAAACATTTGGCTTGTACACATAGGAGTGTAGCACATTGTCCAATGCTCCTCAAGAAGTGAAAAAAGAGAGTAATGACTATTTGCTAACTGGGAGCATGAAAAGGCAGCTGCGATAACAAAATTTTTGAGGGCATGGTTGAGAGTGGTTCTTACTCTGGAAGAACAGGATGTTTTGGTGATTTTGATTCTTCTCATGGTGAAAGAGTTTCTACAAGAGGACTGGGAGGACCTATCGACAGATTCATAGAAAACACTGGAGATATTGAACAAGGAAATAAAAACAAGTGCAAAGATGACTGCATCAACTGTGAAAGAGTTGCGTTAACAAGAGTGTCCTAATAAGGGGAAAAAGAGCTATTAGCATGATTTGATTGGTCGGTTCATGTGGTCAAGTTCTTAAGCAGCCTACAACGTATGAACTTCAAACCTGATTCTGAGGCAAAAAGTCAATACTACTGAAAACATAGTCAATGAGATAAAGATAAATGAACTGAAGCAGGGGTTTCAAACTTTCAATATTATTTGCCGGCTAGTTCGATATGAAAAACCAGAGATTGGTTAACTCAAATGGGATAGTTTACCTAAAATCAGTTGATGCTTCCGATGCAGTGAGACTCTGAATTGATGCTTAAATTACTCGATGATGAGGTTTAAGTGGGAGAACATATTGTTCCTCCTCTGGTAACGAATAATTCTAGTAACTACTAAGCTGTAGGGAAACAACTGATGGAGAGAGGAAAATTTTTGTATTGGACACAATGCAGCCAGCTTGGGAGTTTCTGGAGCATAAGAATACCTTGCTAAAGGCAAAGAAGGAGAGTAATTATATTTACAATCATGTAAGGGTGTTGCTATGATGAGGAA
This sequence comes from Nyctanthes arbor-tristis, assembly GCA_963692815.1. NCBI lineage: Eukaryota > Viridiplantae > Streptophyta > Magnoliopsida > Lamiales > Oleaceae > Nyctanthes > Nyctanthes arbor-tristis. The sequence goes on along the minus strand of CAVNYN010226236.1, from coordinate 33,822 downwards.
ATTCCCAAATTTGATTATGCTTCAAAAGACACATACTCGATTTGCCGCTACATACTTGACTCTCGGAAGAATGTTTCAACAAAGACAACCTTCGGGGTCCACATTTACCTCCAAGAAGTGGCTAATTTCATCCTATGTAAATAAATTTGATAGTAAAGAAATTAGAAAAATCATTGTGAAAGAAAAATATTTTCCTTTGAAGTGTTTCTTATGTCCTAAACACTACTAGGCCTTAGGTCTCAGTGTTAAGACGGGTTGATCCTAAGCATATGCCTGATATGGGCATGGCATTCATTTATGGTGCTACGAATTCTGCAAAAACTACGAATTCTGCAAAAACAGAGATGAAGCATCATCTAAGAAAAACTAAATAGAGTTTTCAACTTCATATGCACATGCATGCTATCTCCTATTCTTTGAATTGTTGTTTCCAATATGATGTCAACTTTTCCCATCATTCTGAAATCAGTTTGTGATTATAATTATACAATTGCTGAATTGCATGAAAGACTCTTTCTTGATCAAAATGAAAGAGTCGTTGCGGATCTACAAATAGATTAGTTCAGAAACAGGAAAGGTTTCTTTTACTGTGACCAAGCAAGGTCATCTTGCAGAAAAGGCTATCCAGGTATATATTTATTTTATATCTTCTTTTTATCATATTTTATTGAATTAATCTATTTGGACACACATGTGCACAAAAGTTACGACAAAAAAAGGAGTTCAAATGACTTTATTATCCTAGAAATGACTTTGAAAACCTTGAAGTGTGTACGGGTAATAAGGTAATTTGAACCTCCCTTTGTCATAACTTTTGTTCATATGTCCAAGGAGCATGATTCTATTTTATTTATGTATTGATTTTTTGAATATGGCTTAAAGTATTTAGCAACATTCTCACTAGTTTCTTTTATCTATCTTATGATTTATTTAGTTCGCTAGTCGACTCAAGTCGGCGACAGAACCCCACAACTAAAGAATTTTGCAGTTAAGAGTATTAGATATAACATGTTTATCTTCCGCTTGTGAATGTAATCAGTCCAGTTTCAATCGGGTTCATACCAAAACAACGAACTGTTTGACCGTGTAAAGGATGAATTAATTGGTTTATATCTTACATAACAAGAAATTCAAAATAAAATTTTTGATATTAGAGAAGCTCTAAGGAAGATGAGGACCCATTTACTATAGCGACTTGCCTTCTGATGATAAATGGATAGTTGACCAAAGTGGCAGACATCAATCAAACACGTAAAATTAAATGATAATGATTTGGATGCCGATCTTCTTAAAACACAAGGAAATCAAAGCCTCATAGCTGCACAAACTAAATTAAAAAGAAGCAACCTGGATATAGGTAATTAGGTATTATAGAATTCTGCAGCTTAATTTCAACTCCTTAATTTTTTTATTTTTATTTTTATTTTTTTTTCCCATGTTTGGTAATCTTCATTCATGGAATAGGGCAAAGAGAATGAGTAGGAAAACTTAGAGACCGACAAGGAAGAAGATACAGAAACTAGTGACTTTTTGCATAAGCTTGATGGCAACAATGACTGGTTGCATGGGTAACTCCTTTTGGTAGTAAGGTTTAACTAATTCATTTCGAGTTTGTTGGCATTGCTACATTAAGCTAATATTATTTTGGGATGTTACATTTTGCTAATGGTGAACTAAAATTATTTTTATTCTTCTGAACATTTTTATCATTCATTTTCCCCCCTTTTTTGGTTATCAGTGAGGCCTGGGCACATTAGCCTTGAAGCCTCGAGACTCATGCCTCGCCTTAAGAATGAAAATGCCTCAATTACTATTTTCACCTTTTATAACATTAAAACATAGTGGTTTGAGAAAATTCACTGGTGTAAAGATAATGCTAAGACCATGTTCCGAAGGATATAGCAACGCGAATAACCAGACAATGGTAAAACCAGTCTTCTGAAGAAAAAATAAAAATAAGTAGCACAACTTTTTGAAAAGCAATAACTACAAGTAGATGAATTCTTACACCAAGGCGATAAGAACCGAATGTGAATATCTTTGCATTTGCCTCTTGGACTAGCTGCTCATTGAAACCTTTCACGCGGCTAATATTCTTCACCCATGTCTTAACAATCTGTAAAATTATCCACAATTAGTAATAAGCATCAATTGCATAAAAGGAAAACATAAAAACTTCAAATACGCAAGATGTGACCTGGTCCAATCTCCCAAGCACCTCCTCCCTTCTGATCGCTTCTTCATGACTTTCATACAATCCCGCATCCACAAGAAACTGACCACCCAAACACAGAGCAGTTAGCAAACAGTTCTACTAGATTATCAATTATTTAAACAAAGTAAATCAACAGCTTGGTAAGTTAAAAAATATAAAATAAAATAACGCTCCCATACATCAATTCCGAAACCACGGCTTAGCTCAGTTAATCTGATCAAACTTTTGAACCACACCAAAAGGACCAACAAGCATTTATTTAAGGGAAAAACAACTGATCAAAGAAACTAGCCTTCTGTTAACCACCATAAAAACATAATAAAGAGGCATGACATCCCATGAAAACAAACATATGTTAACAAAACTTAACATAATTTCCATAAAGCTTGTTGGCAAATATGCAAAAGCACCAACCTTTTCCAACTCCCGCGTCTTAATTACATCAGATTCAGTAGGCCCACCAGTTGAAATTGGTTCTGATAATCCAACACGCGTAGCAATAACTGAACTACTCAGTCCAGGGCTACCCATGAAGTATTCTCTTCTCAATAATTCAATATGTATATTTGTTTTCACCAAAATTCCAGTAGGAAAACAAAATTGATAAATAACAGATATCTCTCGTCTTTATTCCAATTGTAAATAACAATAAACTCTTGATAAACAAAGAACAAAAAGAAAAAAAAAAACAATGAATAACAATTCAATCAACTAAAAAAAAAAAACAGATATAGATCCACTCTTATTTTTTATTCAATTAGAGGGGGACTACATATGACACAATTACAACAAACATGACCGGGACACAGTAAGCCTCATTTTCCTCAATTATTTGGACAAAGCTCTCTCCCTCTCCTCTTTCTATCTCTCTATCCCTTTTGGTATGGATTCAAACCCTACAAATACATTAAACGGCTTCCTGAACTGAACTTTGTCGCCGGACGGCCATAAAGCGGCTCTTCGTTTCTCGAGTCTTCTGCAAACAATCGGAACCCTAAAAATAATCAAAGCCCAAGCTTTAAATCAATACAAACACACACCCGTACACGTGTACATACACATCTATAGAGAGAAGGGAAGGATCGGAGAGATAAGGGGGCTTACCGAATGGAGTCGGCAACTGATGAAGAAGAAAGCCGCGCAAACAAAACGACGGTCGATGGCAGAAACGAAATTTTTAAAGGAAACAAAAATATAATTAATAAAGATAATAATAGAGATTACAGGAACCTAGACACCTTTATTTTATTTTTTTATTATTATATATTATTATTATTTTTTCCAACGATACAAAGGAATGGTAGTGGAAGTGAATATCGAATTTTAAAGCATTTACATTGGTGTAGTTAAATTTGGCTATCTACATAAGTAGTACATTTTAAATTATTGTTAAATACCACATATGAAAATAAATTTAACAAATATTGAAACATAGTTATCAGACTCGACTCGGACATTGATCCGACCTAGGACTTAGGTCATTAGTTCATTAGTTCAACTGGTAACTCGACGGTCGAACTGATGGGCTAATTCCGATCAGCCAGTTGAATTATTTTTGACAAATATAACATAAAAATTGTCATTTAATGTCAATTCTACTATAATTTTGTAATTAAATATCATTACATTTACACAAATGAAAATGAAACCAATAAATATTATTTACTAATAAACACATTGTCATATAAAAATGGGTTGCTAGGTGAAAAATAGAGGCTAAAAAAGTTAATTGACTCTAGAATTCTAAATTTTCTTGATGTGCAACAACACGAGCGGTTCTCGAGTTTTTGGATTACTAGTTCTATGTGAAAACCAACAGGTCAGCCGGGTCATTTGTGATTTGATTGCATAGTGTTAAAAATTTGTTAACCAGACCGATCAGGTCGGTGGGTCACCGGTTTTCTGGTCTGACTGATCGGTCCAGTCGGGTTTTAATAACTATGTATTGAAGTGTCACATTAGATTTGGTAAACAAAATTACTAAAATCTACCCAAGTCCAAGTGAACCTCATATATGGCAAAAGTCCGATCTGTCAAAAATTATTAAATTAAACAAATAAAAAAAGATTTTTTCAAAATATTAAATTCTAACACAATGTTAAAATTATTGTTAAAATTAACAATTAACCAAAAAAATTCTTTTAACAATTTCGTTAACACATCCAAGGTGACAATTCACTAGTTTGTTAAATTTAATTTACCTATATGGTATTTAATGACTTAAAATATATTTTTTACTTATGTGGATAGCTAAATTTAATATCACCAAGAGCATCCAGATTGGAGATGTTAAATGAAGTTGTTAGATATTTTTATAGATGTCAAAGTTGTTAAAATGAATCTTTTTTTAGCTTAGTATTGTTGTTAATTTTATTAACAATTTTGAAACTTGAATTGACACTTTTATCTATAAAAATATTTTTTTTAATATTTAATAATATTTGACTAATAACTTTTGACAATAACAGGATCCACTTAAACTTAATAAACTTTGATAGTTAAATTTAACACATTCAATAAAAATTCCAACACATTCAATATGATTGTTAAGTAATTGTTAAAATTAACTTGCCCTTGTGTCATTTAACAGTCATTAAAACTCAATTTTCTTGCTTATTATGTGCGTAGCTTAGATTAGCACATCCATTCCAGATGCTCTAAGCCACGGGTATTAGAAGCTACCTTAAAAAGAATGAGTTTTTTTTTAATTAGAAGGGAATTGTAGGAGTGCGGGATTAAATCATTAATCAAGGGCGTGAGAAACTACTTGAATGTTATTAGACTACATGAGTCTTAACAAGAATGATGAAGTTTTTTCTTCACACAAAAATTGCCCATGTTATAGTTTCTTTTTCTCTCCCCCCTCCCTTTTTTTTTTGCGGGGTGAGGGTTACAACTAGTATGAAAACGTGAATTGCACGTGATTTATAACTAATAATTTTCGTCTATACAAAGTGAAAATTGTTCTATTTCTACAAAAATTAGTTGAAAAGTATGAATTATATAAGAAATTAATCTAAAATTTAATTTCTCCAAAAAAATATCAAGAATTTAAAGGGAGTTAATCTAAACAAACTTATAATGGTGAAAACGAAAAACAAACTTATAATGGTGAAAACAAAAAACAAACTTTTTCAGTGAGTATGATAAATATTGATCTAAATTTCTCATTGATGAAAGAGAATTAGCGAGCACAGGTAGCGAAACTGTAAACAATCAAATGAAGTCCAATTATGTAGTGTTATGACTCATGGACAATATCACCGTGATAAATATTGTAGTCCTAGAAGAATCATTAATACAATCCATAGTAAAGAAATCACAAGCCCTTCAAAAAAAAAAAAAGAAATCACAAGCATCTATATAGTAAAACCAAATTTGTCATTGTTGTTGTTGTATATCCTAACATAGTAAAAGAGCTGGTTGGTGGGCCCCATCATTGTTTCTCCCAAACATCGCTATTTTTCTCTGCAATACACGTAAGTCCTCAATTCCTCAGATTTTCGCTAGGAGTATACGCAACTCCCCCATTCTTCTTTCTTCAGAGTACTTTTACCATTACGACAAAAATGCAATATAAGTATAGATCTTATAATTAATATTAAAATAGGGGTTTGAAGTATTAATGTAATTAATGAATTAATTCCATTTAATTAAAATATTAATAATTAATTAGTAACTACAAATGAGGAATCAGAACAAATGTGTCGAGATAAAATCGTCCAAAAATGTTTCTATACAAAGTGAAAATTGTTCTATTTCTAAAAATTAGTTGAGAAGTACGAATTATATAAGAAATCAATCTAAAATTTAACTTGTCAAAAAAAATAATCTAAGAATTTAAGAGGAGTTAATCTAAATTATAACTTTTAACTATTAGAGAGATGAAAATGAAAAACAAACTTTTGCAGTGAGTATGATGAATATTGATCTAAATTTGTCATCGATGAAAAATAATTAGCGAGCACATGTAGCGAAATTGTAAACAATCAAATGAAGTCCAATTTATGTAGTGCTTTGACCCGTGGACAATATCACCGCGATAAATATTGTAGTGCTGGAAGAATCATTAATACAAACCATAGTAAGGAAATCACAAGCATCTATATCGTAAAATCAATTTTGTCATTTTTGTATAGATTATAATGCTTGAGATGCTTGAGCAACCATTACGACAAAAATGCAATATAATTATAGATCTTATAATTAATACTAAAACTAGTACTGCACTCGTGCGTTGCACGGGAGAATACTTTAATCACATTTGCTACAAACATCATCACATAATTGCATAATAATTTCTATATGAGTCAAAAAATTAATAAAAAACGATAGTTGAAACATACCACTGGATTTTAAAAACTAAGCAAGAGCTTGATAAAATACCCAACGTAGAAATAATATACATTAATCATAGATTTTGGAAAAACTCATGATAAGCTATATTGGTTGTACAGTTACTTGGTTTCGCGTCCTCATCACAAAGTAACATTTTCAATCTAGACCGACTGTTGTCTCTAGACACCGCTACATAAAGTAGCCCATGGGTGAAAACCGCACGTTTAAAAAATAAACCCACGTGAGAAAGAGATTGACCTTGATTCTTATTTATCATCATTGCGTACAATACAATCAAGGGGAATTGTCTTCTTTCAAACTTGAAAGGCAACCTAGAGTCAGAATGACTCAAAGATAGCTTTGGAACAAACACTTTGTCACTTACATTACTTCTGGATAACACATTTGCTTTTAAAATATGATAACCGAGTCTTCTAATAATTAATCTCGTCCCGTGGCATAGACCTGTAGCCAGATTAATGTTGTACGACTGCATAACTGGAACTCCGACTTTAAGCTTTTAATTCATGGTTTGGCACACCAGAGCACTTGATAATATTCAAAAAATCTGGAGAATGAACATTGTGTAAAAAAAATTATTGCCCATATCTATCCTGCAAGCTGTGTTAGAACTCAAGTATATCCTTTCATCAGTGGGACAAAGAGAAACCATATGCTTATTCACTGACTCTACAACCTTCAGCATTGGAGCAAGTATCGCCTCCCCCTACAAGTATGAAATATTACCAGTATTTCTCTATGAAATATGGATACGTACTGTCCACGATAGATTTAACTAAATTATCTGAATCCCGTATCAATATATCGTCTGACATGTTCCATCCCCAATGCTTATTATCCACTCTGAAGAAGCCCTTACCTTATTTCTAGGGATCTCGTCCCCAGTGCTTTCAAGTCTCATGTTCTTTGTCAATCTAAAAACTTTACAGTTCACCCACAGCTGCGAAAAAATGATAGTTGTGTGAACAACGTGCCGCCTGCTACCTATCAGAATGACGGGTAATACCTGTTGAAAATCCCCACAAAAAACTATAGTTTTATCCCCAAAAGGCCGACTCATGTTATGAGGATTCGTGGCCTTCAAAAAATATCTCACATTGCTCTGTCCAAAGCCTTGAAGCAATGCCCATGCATTATTGGCACTTCATCTGAATTTATAAGTTTTACTTTTGTAATCAATTCTGCTAATGGACTACCTCGTTTGATGATGCACATTGAAGATTCATCGATATTCAAAGAAATGCCAAACCTATAATGTGTTGTTCTATCATCTGGCAATAGCAGTGACGCTACTCCACTGGATTCCACATTCAAAACAATGTCACATCTTGACCGCAGGGCCACAGAAAACATTCTCCACACGAATGTCTTTCCAGTCCTCCCATAACCATATAAAAAGAAAACACATTCTTCTCCACTATCAACATTATGAATAATCATATTGTATGCATCCTTATATTCTTCATTCAACATCCCAACAATTTGTATGAATATACAAATTGTGTTACTATTCAAAGTCACTTTCTAAGCGATGTGCATTGAACCACACTACTTCCATCATAATATTTAAGAAACCACATTGTTAGACAATCTAATGCAACCAAAAACAGAGTACACACATTGTTATTAATTAGCTCGATGGGAGTCAGATATATCCTACTTTTTAATTTAATATAAAAACATTAGAACAAGCAACAAAAATATGCCCTTAACCATCTACAGTAAATAAAATAAAAGATAAAATCTCAAATAAGAATTTTATTGTCTATCTACATGAATCTGCGTAAAGTGAGAGTTTTAACCTGATTGTTTTAAAAATTCATTCCAACAACTACAATTGCTTCGTCAATTAACCAAATTGATTAAAGTTAATTGTCTCCATTTACAATAAGTTCTAGCAAAGAGCAAAGCCAGGAGAGTACAAATTTAGCTTGTTTCATCCTTAACACAATCCAGTACTATTGAAATTCTCCTGTCCTACTTACATAAAGCTGTTATTAAACATGCTACACTGCAACTCTCAAGTAAAGTAAGCTTTTTTACAGAAGGAAAAAGTAGCTTGAAGGCCTTCATTTCTATCAAACCAATTCCCATTACAATAGCCTAACATCAACCATCGTTGAGATATCAACTACTTCATTGTTCTAATGCCAATGCAATGAGTTGAAGTTTAACACTTCATATCTCCATGATACCTACCTCAGATGCACAAATATATTGTTACAACTCTCCCCAATACGTAATTATCACTGGACGATCATTAATCTCTAAAGAAAAAAAGAAATGAATTTGGAAACAGGGTTATTATCACTATTAAGGAAAATTTTCAAAACCTCCTGGAGGTTTTGTAACAAAACTTCCCATCTTAAGTAGTATGTTTAGATGAATGCTACATGTATTTTCATGCACATCATGTGTATTTCAAATAACGTGGTGTGCATCTATACAAGCCACACAGGGTGAGAAGCTTTTTAACCAAACATCCCAGAGGTTTTGGAAAGGGACTCCACTACTAACATCTTTCTTCTACATGAAATTATACTACTACATTAATATAGTTGCATATAGACCATTCCACCAAAAAAAAAAAAAAAGAGAGAGAGAAAAAGGGAAATGAACTGGAAACAGGGTGAACATTTGACTTTATCTTCAGTTACAACGGTCCATGAAATATTGTATTAGTGAGCAACTTTATTCTGACATTTGTTTTGTCCATGTTAATTTATGTTTTTCAAGCATTTCTCACTCCTTAGTTCATATCCGACACAAAAGCATATCAATTGAGCACATTGCAAATGACAAAAATCAAAGAAAAGGAGATGTACCAGGCCAAAGTCAGATAAGAAAATCAACATTAATATAATTGCTAGATTATCAAATTAAAAAAATATATATCCAAGAAAATGAGAAGAAGTAGATGCATATAGGTTTTATTCATTACCTTGTGTTTTTGTAGTCTTTGCATGGTAAAAGTACTTCTGCTCGCTGCCATTTTTCACCTTCTTCAAAAATTTCCAAAGACATGACTTCTTCTAAAAGCCATCATTCTTGATATAGGATTGTCAAATCCAGTAAATAGGATAAAAATGAAAAAAATCCGAAAATATAGAAAATAAAAAACCCACATAAAAAATTTAGAAATAGCAGTTTTAAATGAAATCTTAGATCACGATATTAAGCATCAATTTCTATAGTTCAATTTTTATCCAATTACAAAATATTTCAATAGCTTGAATTGTCATATCCTTAATTTAAAAAAAAAAGGACATATCCACTTCAGATGTTCACTATAGAAATACTTATATATTCTTCGAAACTCATCATTATAGATGGCTTATAATAGTTCCAAGATTGTCGATACGCACAAACGTGAGCAAGAAGATACCATAGTCACCCGCCTTACTAGAGAAAACCGATATAACTATGATATGAAAAGAAATCTTAAAAGATTGTTGACAAGTGATTACCATCGAAATTGGTGAAAAAAACCATAAAAATAACGTTTATGAAAGAACAATTTGCCATATCCGATTCTTTTAATCCCCTTCACTTTTCACCATAAAATTTAGCACAAACTTTCTATGTGCTAGGAAATATTCTCGACTATTAGAATCATAAAGTATATTTTAATATATATATATATATATATATACACACATAAATGGTTACAACATGTGTATTTGTTATGATTTAATTAATTAATGATGACATAATGCATAATTGAAGGACATATTAGGAATTATGAGAAATTAGCAAAGATGAAATCGTCCAAAAATGTTTCTGAATTATATTCTCTTTTATATATGATATAGATTATTTTATAGGCAATTATATTACCACTATAATATTTCATTATCACACCACAAATTATACCTTTCCTTAAATGCCATTGACTCAAATCCCACTAATAACCTTAATTTAAATTTTAATTATATTGTTGTGCATTATTTCTTTATTTTCCCACTACATCAAAATCTATCTTTTTTCGTCTTTATTTTCCTTTCTAATTACATAATCTCTCCGACAACTTTTGTTAACAAAAGGCACCGATGCAACTCCAATTACTTTTCCGATGACTCTCTTTTAGATTTTCAATTGGGGAGTCAATTCCGGCACAGTCTTCACGTTCATCATGTTAGGTTGATTACATAAATTTTTTTATTTCATGTTTCAATTCTTTTTTGGTGTTCGATGATATGACTATCGGAAATTGAACAAAGCTAAGAAAACTACAAGGTGGGGATTTAAGGTTTTTCTTCCCCCAGTTTGGAAGTGGGCAGCTGTTAGTAATAAGGTGAATGAAGGTAAAAGAAATTCACATTTCACCTTCGTCCACTGAGCTTTCTGGCGACGATTTAACTTTAGGGGGAAATGGTGGAGGTGATTCCGGCAGTGAGGTGAGGAGGAATCTTGGATATGCACTACACTCATTTTTAATTTTTTATTTTTGAAACAATGTGCACCACATTTATTTTAATTTTTGTTGTTCTTATATATTATTTTACATATTGGGCAGAAATGTGAACAAATTGTGGTGTAGTTATCCATTTCAAGTCTAATATGTGGTGAGGTTAAAATGTAGTGTGCCAAAAATAATTTGTGGTGGCAATATAATTGCCCTTATTTTATAGATAATGATGTATATTAAACAAGGGTATATAAGAAAATTAAGATTTCAATTACTTTTTAATAAAGAAAATGACCTATAATATGGGATGGGCGAAAAAGGAAAATAAGCCTATCTTAGTGGAATGTGAGAGTATAATTTTCTACTATTGCATGCTTTCTTCTATTAAACAACTCTTATTGCTCAAACTTTGCCATCAGTTTTCACCGCAAAAAGCGAGATTTTTATCAATAGATTAATGCAACTTTCAATAATAACAGCTAGGTAACTAAATTTGAATTGTTAGCAATTAGATTAATAAATGTTCATTCTATTTGTAATTAGATCACATGATGGTAATTGAGTCACCCAACTTTAATTGTTAACAATTAGATCACTACAATTTTATCTAAAAGCAATCATGCCACTCCATTAAAAGGGCTTAGACAATTTAGCAGAAATGAAGAAGTATATTAATCATAGTTGATGTGTTATTTCAATTAAGATGTTGGTGTGGCAACCTAGGTTAGTAAACCAATTTATTATTTTAATAGTCAAACTAATTAGATCAGCATATCTTGTGTGGCCTACATGCAGGACACAAATTCTGCCATTCATTTTGAATGACTTCACTTTTTTATAACTATACTATAATTGGACTCTTTAACGGGAATAGACGTTTCCTTAGAAAATTTCACTAGTTTCCTTAGAAAATTTCTCTCTTAGAACCTACATAAAAATAATTTTATTATTGTGACATTATGGATATTGTATTTAGACAATAATTTTATTATACACCCATGGGTATGAGATATTTTATGCCCATGAGTATGATTCTAATCTAGCGCTATAGTCTTGCCTTACACGTGTGAGTCTGGCAGCGTTAGTGGGAGAATAGAACTACCTACGAGTGTGTTGTAATAAATATAGGTGGTTGAAATGAGTCCCCATATTTTTAAAATCAGCTATTTATGTATTATCGCATACCCATGGGTGTAGATATAAAGTGTGTAATAAATTTTTTTTGTTGTAATTAGATCCGGTCTTGGGTTGAGGCAAACGAGGCCATTGCTTCAAGCTTATGACATATCGGGCCATAAATGTTTCTCATACCTGACCCAAAATCGCTAAGGGCCTTTTGTTGGATGCTTTAGATGAGTGGGTCCGAAATTGATAGCCACATGAAATCTACACATGTTTTCTTCAAAATAGCATAAATGCGCACAATTGCTATAAAAATACATGAGTGTAGATTTGAGAATAAAATAAATGAAAAAATAAACCAAATAAAAAAATAAAAATAAGATCACCAAAATCAACCACTTAACATTCACCATAACTGAAAACAGTTGAGAATCTTTTTAGATTTCATAGGATATTGCTGATATAATTCAAAATAGTTAGAGTCTCACCGTTGAGAGTGCCAAACCGTGTATATATATAGAATGATTAAGAGTCACTCAGAATTTCCAATTCCGAGTAACAACAGCAACGTGGAATCTCAGGGAATTAAAGCTATTATCCTTCCACTACGAGGCATGGTTTCATTCGCAGCATTTTTATGAATCTGTGTTATTTAAAAAACCTTTAATTTACGATTACAAACAATGGTTGATGTTACTGGTAAATTAACATGACATCTGACAGATTGAGGAATATATAATTCTATATTTGTGCCAAACATCTAGAATCGATAATTGCAGTCTTGCTTTAATGACTTATATATTCATGCTTCCCTACAATCACCACCGAGATGTCTATTAATGTGTATTGTTTGTTTCTGACTACTTATACATATCTCATTCTTGTAATCAAACCATGATTAATCTGCTCTCAAAGAAAAAACTCACTGATAAATGTGTAGGGATGCATAACGAGCTGGTCGGCTAGGGCGGCCTGTAAAATGCCCGAGCCGAGCCGACTCGTGGTTTATTTAAGACGAGTCAAGGCTCGAGTCGAGCCCCAAATTGAGGAGGCAAGCTCGAGCCGGCCAGCCCATGTGACTCGCCGAGCCAAAATAGGTCGGCCCGTAATTACAGGCCAAATGGCCTGTGTAAAAAGGCCATGTCAAATTAAAAAAAAAAAAAAAAAACCTAAGAAGACGTCTAAGGTTTGACCAAAGAAAAGCATGAGTTGGTAAAATTTTTTCAAAATTGGAACGACAACCGAGGCAGTGGGGGCCAAGAAAAGTTTTTGATTGATAGGTGTCTGACAATGCATGGAGAGAGACGTCCTCCTATTTTGCCTAACAAAAGGCAAGGGATCCACTTACCTTCTTTTTTTGACTAAAAAGGTCGTCCAAGTACATACAGCCATACATTATATATATTATACATATATATATATATATTAAGTAATGTACTTGGAAAACCGGAAATGCAGGGAAATGTCATATCAATAATCAATTTCACTCATATATATATATATATAGGGTAGCTGGGTAATATATATATATATATATATATATATGGTAACTAGATAATGTATACATTTGAAAAAATCACGTTTAAAAAAAAAAAAGCCGAGCCGGCTTGACTCTACTCAGCTGGGAAAAGGCCCAAGCTAAAGCTCGGGTCGAGCCTCAACTTTTTGAGCTAGCCGAGTCAGGCTTTGGCTTGGGCTTTTTAGGCTCGGGATCAAAAAAGTCCGAGCCGAGCTCGAGCCCAAATCTAGGCGAGTCGAGCCAGCTCTGCTCGACTTGTTGACATGGCTATGAATGGGTGTATCTGCAATAGAGTATAAATAACAAACATAAGAGATTGATTATAAAATACTGGTTTTTCTGAGTTCCATTTCATCACTGGTTTGAAATCAATTCTTCCATACATGTTTGTATTTTGTAACTGATAATGAATATTGGCTGCAGGTGTTGACCTTCGCATAACCAAGAACAATGATATGGGTGATGATATACTACAACGGGTCGTGGAGCACATCAAACCCGTACAGTAGTCATAGTGCTTCTGGAATATTAATACAAACAACTATACGTACGGTGAGCTAATCAACTATATCAACAGTGTAATGGAGCTCAGTCCTGTGCAATATTCATTTGAGCTCAAATATTGGCTGGAAGAAGCCGGTCATTTTCTGAAAATCAACAACGATGTATCATTATAGTTCTATGTAGCTACTAAACAGATGGAGAGGATTTTTTCCCAATACCCAACTATGTACACCAGCTGCCAATTGCACAAACTGAAGAAGCAGTAAAAGTCAAACACCTGATAGAAAAAGGAAGTAAACAACTGATAGAAACATGAAGTGTATTACATGTGATAGTACCAGTAGAGTATCAACAAGCAGTTATAGAAAGTGATGCCCATTTGCAGATAATTCCAACACTTTTAACAATAGAGGAATTTGCAAATGAACTCATTGCATATATGAACTTTCCTATAGAGGAAGAAAACACAGAGAGCTCTATTATGATAGACGAGATTAATAGAAACAGCATCAAGGAAGAGAAAACATATAAGACAAAAACAATACTTGGAATAAGCTTGGCCTTCAATACAATCAATGAAGGATTTGAGTTTAGGATTTACAAGTCTGAGAATACAATGTAAGAGGTAACAACAATCTTTATAGGTGGAGTTTGCGCGCAACATGCATAATAGAGACTGAGTTGCTCAGAATCAGGAAAATAAGAGAGAAACATTGATGTCTAGTCAACCTATCACCATAAAATACAAGTTCATAAATTCTAGAACAATCTACACTCCTGCTGATATCATATCAGACATGTTGAACCATTACGAGGTTAAGATAAGTTACAACAAAGCTCACCATGCTCGGTAAGAGGCTCTGAAAATGATAAGAGGTGATCCAACAAAATCATATCAGATACTACCCTCATATTTACATCAGCTCAAAGTCGCAAACCTTGGGACAGTTTTAAGTATCGCAACTGATAGTGACAACATATTCCTCTACTGCTTTATAGCATTGCGGGGTGTCTATTTGAAGATGGAAAAATTGTAGGCTAATGACAGTCATTGATACTACCTATTTGAATGATATGTATAATCGAGCATTGTTTACAGTCTACAAACAGAATGCAAACAATCATATATACATCTTAGCATTCGAAGTAGACGATAATGAGAACGAGTAGTTTTGGGGGTTGGTTCTTATAGCATTTGAAGGATGCATTTGGGGAGCATAAAGGTTTGTGTATAGTATTAGACCGTTATAAAAGTATTGCAAGCACTACTGAGAAGGTTTTCCCAATGGCAGCTCATGTTGCTTGTTCATACTACCTATGGAAACATATCACGACCTTTAGAATCCACTAACACCATTAACCAATCTTCAACTAATTTTTTATAATGACACTTGTACAAATAAGATGTGAGCATAAGCAAATGCCCAAACTCACTTGATCACTATCATCCTTTACAACATTCTTCGTGAAAACATCACAGATGGCATCATGGTCAACAAAATGATACTTTGAAAAGTACATCCATTTCAAACGGTTGAACTTGCCATAATAGTCAGCTCGGGTACCTTTCTCACTACACGACAGTCCAGTGATTAGGCAGAACTCTTCAAGTGAAAATCGAGTGATATCATGCCCAAAGTCTACTTCCGCTAAGAAACGGTGAACATCTTCTTTAATGTAGAGAACTCACTACCATCAGTTTTCACACTGATTTTCCCCTTGTACCAGTACTCATTCAGCAACAAATAAGCTCCACCCATTACAATACAAGGAAGTATGTCAATGTATTGAGATTTAACTACAATGACACTAAGCAAAACAACACATTGCAAAGCTCTAGAAAACATCAATGTACCATAATGGACCTTTATGTATTAATTTGATGTAACAACAGATGTAACCACCTACGATATCACTAAACAAACATCCCAAAACTTGTTAATCTTGAATTGACATAATATTAAGCCTAATGCACAACAGTATGTACAAAGGTTCAACACTATAAAAATGAGAAAGGTGTCAGGCAAAAGCATGAGAATAGAGAACCATGACGTCTATAATTTGATATTTCATCCAAACCACCGACATTGTAGACAAATAATAAAACATTATACCATATTGAATGCAACAGACCGAAGATTGTGACTACCAAAGAATGTAAAGATGATGCAGGAGTGGGGCAAAAGCATGAAAACAGAGAACCATGACGGCTATGATTTGATATTTGATTCAAACAACAAACGTTATGGACAACTAATAAATATTAAGACCAAACTTGAATGCAACAAAAAGAACACCGGTAACTACGATTACCCAATGATTTAAGTTTGACTAACACCAGTCTGAGGCATATCACCACCAGATCAATACACCGTAGTACACCCGATTCGTAACATGTGAAGGTAACAATGCCCCAACACATACCCCATGACACAATATAGCACCCTGACCAGAGGCGGACTAGCACCAAGTCCATGTCGGCCTAAAATTTTTTAAAAATTTTATACAGAAAAATTTTTTAAAAAATTCATATTAGGCCTATTAAATTTGTAATTTTTTATGTTACAATCCGTGTAAATTAAATTCCTAGATCCGTTACTGCCCCTGACCCATAATATGTGTAGGTACCAATACTCCCACACATACCCTATGCCACCTCATTGGCCTTACTACAAAGTCTACCCAAATGATACAATAAAGAGACTAACAAAGTATTACAACGGGTGCAAAGTACTAAAAAACAGCAAGAGTAGTCTGGAACCAGTAAGAAGAAGATAAAAAATGCAGGATAAAAGCATGAAAACAGACAGCCATGACATCTAAAATTCAAAATTAGGATCAAAGAACAAAAATGGACAAATAATAAATCATTGGAACAAAAATAACATCAAATGACAGACCACATACAACTACGACTACCAAATGATTTAATCTTCGCTAATCAGGACATACGGTTTGGAAACATACGCATCCCCCAACCGTTCTGAAATGCGTATCCACCCAGGCCGATAAACCACCAAGGAATTAACATGGCATAATGCGTGTTGCATACAACCAACAACAGAAAGCGACAATGATAACAAGAAAAAACTGAACATACACCACATGGAAACTAAAAGAAACAGTTAAATATGATCGTGAGTTACTCTATTGGAACTTCTAACATTGACATAATTTACACATAATATAGATAGACAATAAAACCAGTACAGAATACATGAAACAAGTAAATATGATCAAACCCTATTGGAACTTCTAACCTTGCCATAAATTACACAAAATACAGACAAGCAATAAAACCCCTACTCAAACTAAACACACAATGATATTACAAGAAATAATACCACATTATGTAAACTAATAAAGATGGAACGTACACACAACAAGTATGGAGGACATAGAAAACAATAAAGTAATACAAATATGTAATGGACCATAAAAATATGCGACATAGTGCCTAAACTTAGCCTTATTCACTATGAATTAGGAACCAATAAACCACTGGAAACCTTAATTACACCCACCAAATTGGCGACTAGCCTCCAAAACGCAAAATAACCTAAGTAGAACATATAATGACGAAATAGACAACAAATGGATGGGTTTCAGAAGAACAGAGAGGATTGATACACATACGAGAAAACACATCACTAACAATGATACATTCCCGAATCAGAATCTTAATCTTGGTGATCACTCGCTTCCTCCTGCCCTTGAATGCACTATTCCTAGCACTAGCCTTCTGATTATGCTTTCCATCATTGTTTTTTGTGCGATACCAACGTATCCCTTGTGATGCCATGATCGTGAGTTCGACAGCGAAAAATCTCACAGCGAATAACAAGGAAAACCACAATAGAAGAAAAAGAAGTCGTATATGCCTGAATGCCTAACAATATGAACCAAACTCCCTTGATATAGCACCTTGACAACTTCCAGAATATAGAGAGTCTTTGATGGAGAGTTTGATAAATTACAAAAGTCCTACTCGCTTACACCTTCTCTACTATATTATAATTAATTAATTAATTAATTAAAGTATAAATTAAAAATATATGTAACTGTGTTAACTAAAACTAATTGAGATATAATAATGATTTTAGATAATCCAAATAAAAAATTCAAAATTCAAATTAAAAACCATAACCATATATCACACGAAATCCCTACTAGCTTATAAACAGATCACCTCTTAAAAATAAAAGGTTACATATCCTAAAAACGAGGAGGGTTAAATTGCAATCAGAAAGTGTAAAAGTCAAAATAATGCATAAAGATAAGTGTATATGGTAAGGAGTAAAAAAAAACAGTGTATGGGCTAATTCTCTCTCTCTCTCTCTCTCTCTCTCTCTCTCTCTCTCTCTCTCGGTTGTCTGGCTAGAAAACAAGATAAAGAAGGCCTGAAAAACTTAAAAGAGGGCCCAAATTCAGAATTTTCCTCAGATAAAATTCTTTTTTTGTAAAATTGTTTCAAAAATCTGACCGATTGTTCATTATATTATCAATTTCAAATTCCAAATGACAGCACTCCATGTCTTCATCCAACCCTCACATTGAATTCCCAATTTCAAACTAAACTATAAATCCCTAATCCTCCAATTACATTCAAATTTCAATACAATTTGAGTTAAAGCACTTCTACTTTGATTTGAGTTTGAGTGTTTAACCAATGGGTAAGGGCGAGGAGACCGAACCAATGACATTTGACAGCAGAGCAACAACAGTTTGGACTCCTTGAAGGCTGGAGCGACACACGGGCTCAGTAGTTGATACACGGTAGTGGCGAGCCAAGGACTAAGCAGACAGCGTAGCGTGGACAGTGGACAGTGGGCCTTAAAACAAGATAAAGAAAGCCTAAAAAAATTAAAAGAGGGCCCAAATTCGGAACTTAGATAAAATTCTTTTTTGTAAAATTGTTTCAAAATTTTGACCGATTGTTCATTAATAATATTATTTATCTAGACTGGAGACCGATCTCCAATCTAGTTATTATTTCCTTGTTGACTCTTGAATAAATTAATACCCTAATGTATTTATGCATCTCTACCCATTCCCTAATGTAGTGCTGCTATCTAGACTGAATACGAGTCTCCAGTCTAAATAAATAACATTGATCATTGTTTATCATGTTTTCAATTTCCAATTCCAAACGACAACACTGTAATGCCCCACCCCTCTAAAATATAGTATTTTATTCGGCACAGCGGAGTAGAATGATTTACCCCGATAAAATTGGTATGTCGCAGCGTATGTCAGTCACACATCCCTTGAACTTTTAATGCTCCACACTGTTCGTATATAGATCTACAGTACAAAGCCCCTACGTGAGTCATAAAGACTCAGTAAACATAATAACATGCATGACAAGATCGGAAGAGCGTCGTGATATTTAATAAATGAAGTGATGCTCCCACACACAATCAAGCAGATAGGGCCGACGCCCCTCATATAAAACACCACATGAGCTCATCATAAATATGCCCTGTCAATATATATCGTGCTCTTCCGATCTCTTGTTTCTAAGGACTTATCATGCCTTTACAGTCGCCAAAGACTTAACAATATCATAGACAAGGCCTAGCAATAACAATATACAACGACTGGGCCCCCAATACCGCGTCTTGTATATATACCCAATCTGTTAAGCTGTCGGGCCCCCAACACTATGTCCAGTATATGTACCTAGACAGCCAGCAGCCGAGCCTCCAAACACTCATGAGGGGTACACCTCCCCAAGTAGTACATCTACCCGGACAACCACATAGACGGTGCATTATATGGGACCTCACGCAATCACCCATTGTATTACCAGTAGTCAACTCACCACCTTCTGGTGACTAATAACATCATGAGATACTCCCTATGCTTGCTAGCTATCCACATATACATAAATACTCAATGAATGCATACATGACGTACACCATGTTATGCATGGCATAATAATACCAATCTACAGAAGAATAAACATGCATATCAATCGCATATCGTACGTATGAAACATATATTCAACCAATCGAGCTTTGTACTATAGGTTGAGTTATTATATTTACCTTTTTCATTTGCATTATAATTCACACCTGCAAATTAAAAGATTAACTAATTATTTATTCATTTATTATTATTATTATTATTATTATTATTATTATTATTATTACTAATACAACAATAACAACAAAGAAGAAAGAAAAAGGGTAAAGAAGTGAGCCACCCTTATTTCATTCTTGGGTGGCTGGCCTTGCCACCGTAATAATAAAAGAATAGTGGGGTGACCCACCTTTTTTTTTTTTTTTTTAAGAGGAAAGGGGGCCTGGCCCCCCATTCTTAATATCTAAAAAGAAAGGCGTGGGCGGCCACCTCCAAATGAAAAATACGAACATACCTGTTTTTGCTTGAAAATGTGTCCAAAGAAATTCTTTGAAAAATGCATCCATTTATAGGTTTAACTAAGGGCTTGACTGCAATTAAATTTTTATTTAATTGCACTTTCACTCTAAGGTAAATTTCACAATTATCTTTAATACATAATCGTCATCTTAAAAATAAATAATTGTGCTTTATAATATAAAAATTAAATACGACACTTTATTTTATTCCTATAAATTAGTAAAAATCTCAAACAACTATAGAAAATTATTTTTAATAAAAATGAAACTTTTGGGAGTTATAAACACTCCATGTCTTTAACTAACCCCCACATTGAATTCCTAATTCCAAACTAAACCCTAAATCCCTAATCCTCCAATTATATTCAAATTACAATCCAATTTGAGGTAGAGCACTTCCACTTTGATTCGAGTTTGAATGTTCGATCGAGGGGCAGGGCGAGGAGACCAAACTAGTGACACTTGGTATTCGGCAACAACAGTAGCGTGGACTTTGTGGAGGCAGAGCGACACTAAAGCTTCGTAGTTGACACATGGCAGCTGCAGCAGCGAGCCAATAACTAAGCGCATAGTGTGGCGTGGACAGCGGACTGTGGGTTGTGGCGTGTGCACTCCCTAACTCCATCTTCAATCGGCCGTAGCTGTTGTGTCTAACTCTCTGTCACTGTAAGGAGTAAATTTTTGCCCCTTTTTTGTGGTGGAGTCTAGAATCAGAACCAGTGAGTAGGGTTATGCGCTAGGTTGTACTTAATTGCTTATGCCTTGTTGATTGTTGAAAGTCAATAAGTCATGAAAGAATTAAGAATGATTGACTGAATTATGGTTTGAATGCTTGTGCCTTGTTGGAATTGATAATGGAATTTGTATATGCTATTATGCGTTTATCATTTGTGACTTTATGCTTATGCCTTATTGATTGTTGAGAGTCATGAAAGAATGAAGAAAGAAGTGAGAAAGAAATAGTTGAAAAATTATATTTTGAGCATTTGATTATTATTTTTGCTTATAAAACTGCAAGACATATGGTCTTTATGTAATTTTTGGTACATGATATATATTTTGGTGATACTTATATAGTAATCTTTTTAACTTATGCTTTTTTTAATTATTTTTTTCAAATTTAATGTTCGGTATATTGTTTTGTTTCTCGCTTTATATATTTAGCTTTGCAAAACAAGTAATTATTTATCGCTACTAGCAATGGGGGCCCATTTTTTGGAGCTCGCCTCTGGCCTCGACGAGGACATGACAGGTAATATGTGAAAACATAAAATGATACATTTCAAGTATAAGTGTATAACCGAAAAGATGAATTTGTTGTTCTCAATCATGAAAAGAACGGTGGTGGCAGAAGAGACAGTAGCTAAATTATATTGAGACTCACAATAAAAAAAAAAAGTTGTGCTACATGAACAAAATCACATACAAAAAATCTAACAAAATTGACACATATCACAATTTTGTTTTTAACACATCACATCACTTTTCCATCAACACTTATCACATAATCCACTTGTTAATTTTGTCAACTTTTTTGTCTCTCTTTTTGTCCAATTAGAATTTTTCTAAAAAATATAAATAATTAATCATCAGACTAATAATAACAAACATGAATGCTGATAGTAACCTTAGTAATTGATTTGAAGTATATTTAAATAAGTCACTCATATATTGTCACATACCCATAGATATAGATATCCTACGCCTATAAGTGTATAATAAAATTTTTATTCTATTAGATATATGAAAGTATATTCTAAGTATAATAATTGGAGAAAAAAAAAAGATTAGTTGACAGTAGTCATAGGTAGTTATGATGAGACATGCAATAATAACAAATATGAATGATAAATAATATGAATGAATGATAAATATTTATGAGACCAAAAATTATAGGGAGACCTGAAAAATGGGACATTAATAGGTGACATTCTTATGTAGCACACTTGTATTAGATGATGAACAAGTAGCCATGTAATTATCACCTAATGAATGTGTGCCACATAAGAATTTCACTTATTAATGTTCTATTTTTTCATGCCTCCCTAGAATTGCTCTTATGAGATTGACAGCATTTCCAGTTTAGGGAAATATCAAGTAAAAAATTTTTGTCAATTGAACTATCGGTAATTGAATTTCATAGAAAATAATTGCAACATATTGTGATTGAAAATGAAATCCACGAGAAAAAGTATGAATTATTTGGAAAACAAAAGTCTACACCCCATAGAAAAGTTTTTTCTTTGTTTTCAAGAAAATGGTAGTCACGTGACTAAAAAATAAAAAATGTTTTCCATAAAATGAATATCAATCAAATACCATAAAAGTGAGAATATAGGTGAAAAAACCATCATTGGCAAGCAAACAAACTTTTCTTCCCTCTTTATTTATTTATTTTCCTCTCTCATTTTACCTTTTCCCTTATATAGAAGTGTTGTGACAATAATACCTATGAAAGGAAATGGTGACCGCATCATTTTTTTAAGAGCATCTTCAATGCTTAAGTCTAGGATAAAGGTCAAGAAAGGAAAGAGAGACCACAAACCCCCCCCCCCCCAAACATGTTTTTTATTTTCTTTTAACTTTTTTTTCTTTTAATAACTTTTCACTCATTTACACTAATTTTTCCTCACTTTTCCTTCATCGTGTTATATGTAAATCTAAAAATACACATTCATATCGGCTTTATCTACTACTATTTTATTAGTATTTTTAAATTTCTATCTCTCTCATTTTTTCTATTTGCCCTCTATTTTTTCCCTATACATCTGTCAATTCCTCTTCAATTAATATAATTCACTTCTCTGCACATCTTTTCTCTACATGACCTTAGACAACACCACAAACATTGGAGATGCATATTTTAAAGGGTAAATTGACGAAGGTCTCCAACATTTGCGTTTTGTCTTGATTGGGTCCCCAAACTTTCGCCCTCCCGACCATTAGATAATTTTAATTTTAAAGAGACATTTTTGCCCATCACTTTAAATAAAAGATTAAAAAGGAAAAAGGAAAAAGAGATTATTATCTTCCCCAACTCACTTGCCCTACTTTCTCCAGCCCAATACCATGTCCACGGCCCACTGCATACCACCATTCCATTGAATAGTGGAAGGAGGAGGTAAATTGGCAATGAGATTGTGTAAGAAATTTTCCATTTTGTTTCCAAATTTCAGTTCCTTTGTTATTTTGAAGCCTTTTATTAGTATTATATTGTGACTTGTGAGTTGTGAGAACTCACTCCTTTTTCTCTCTCTATTCATTTTTCCATATGGATATTTTTCCTTCTTAATCAGTTGAATGGGTTTAAAATATCGCCAAAGACTACTTCAATCGGCCCAGCAATTACCACTGATTTGAAGACTCCGACTAGCTGCTGAAATTCTACTCCCGTGAGTTAATTTGAAAGAAAATTTTCTTCTGTTTTTCGTTCCGAAGAGTTCGGGGTCCTGTTCAAGTGCTAATTCTGTATTTTCTGGAAGTATCATTTCTGCTTGTTTTTATGGTTCTTTGTGTGAAATGGGGTGCATATAATCCATAAAAGGAAAAGATAAACTACAGTATCAAAATCCCTGAAATTAGTGGACAAATATTTCTACATTTTACCCTATTCTAAATTTCGAATACATACGCTAGATCGTGAGAAAGGGAGGGAAAAAGAAAAAAAAGTCTTAAAAGAGTGATGAATCCTCAACTTGCTGATATATCATTTTGTTTACTTTCACTCATCGCCCAATTCTTTTTGGGCTAGTTTCAGATCAGAATTAATGAAAAAGACTAGTTTTCTTTTTTTTTTTTTTGGGGGGGGGGGGTGGGGGGCGCTCGGCATAGCTCACTTCGACCCATCAATTGTGTTGCACTGATATCTATGGTAGTTCTTCTTGTTCTATTCTTCATTACCAAACAA
>CAVNYN010226232.1:0-27607 GCA_963692815.1 Nyctanthes arbor-tristis | reverse complement strand
CCAACCTTTCAATAACTCATATGGTAGGTCCTTCTTGACGGTTTTCGTCAAATTTTTCGTTAAATCCCTAATCAAATTACCATTATATCCTTTTTATTTTTAAATTTGTTTAAAAAATAAAAGTTTAAAAACAAAAAATATATATAATTTTAAAAAATATATATAGCGGGTACCCTTTTTTTGCTGTAAAAAATGACAGCACAGAGGGGAGAGAGAGGGAGTCCGCGCCCTTAGCTTATTAAAAATGGCAGTAAATTGCTGATGGAAATGGCAGCTCACAAGATGGGGGGTCATACCATTTTTTTGTTTTAATTTATATATATATTTTGTTTGTGAACTTTTTATTTTTTTAGTTTAAAATTTAAAAAATATAATCGTAATTTGATTTAGGATTTAACCGAAAATTTGACTGAAACCATTAAGAAGGACCTACCGTATCGAAAGGCTGGGACCTAGCAGGTCGAGAAAAGATTAAGGACGTAGGCGATATTAACTGTAAATGTTGGAGATAAAATGTGAAATTAACCCAATTAAGTTCACTATAAATATGGCACATGGATGATATCGTGTAGATACAATTACCCAAAGGCACACGGGTGGCCAAAAGGAATTTTGAGCGAAAGAGAGAAAATAAAGGCATGTGCCTTTAGGCAAGCGCAGGGGGCGCGTAGGTGTGTTTTGATATATTCTTTTGTCGAGACGAAATGGGGTATTGACTGTAATGATAAATTGCGGCATCAGCCGATTATTCAAAAACTAGAGAGAAGACAATTACGCGTGTGATCTGCGATGTAAATTAAAGGTTCTAGTTTGGATGCAGTGTAAATTGAGGGCCCTAGTAGTTTGGGTTTGGTTAGGGAGAGAACGCGAGAACGAGAAAAATATTTTGTTGTAAGGTTTTTTTTCATTAATAAAGAACTATATTTTCACCCGTGCAATACGAGAACGAGAAAAATATTTTGTTGTAAGGTTTTTTTCATTAATAAAAAAACTATATTTTTACCCGTGAGTTGCACGGGTAATACCAAAACAAATTATATATAATGGTTAATGTGTAATATTGAATAACGTATGATTATAGGCACTTATCAACTGCAATATTTTATTATCTTGTTGTGGATTAATACTTGTTATATTAAACTGGATATTAAATGTAGTTACGTGACCTCAGGAAATAAATTATTTTTTTTACTTAGTAACTATATTATAATAGACATTTTATAAACTTTAAAATGTTAGTTATAAAGAAGTTTAATAGAAACTATTTTGGAAACTATTTTATTTATTATTGAGTGAATGTATTAGAACATTTTGAAATATGCAAAAAAAGTCTACATGATGCTCATGAGAATCAAAGATTATTAAATGATTTCAATACTTTATATTCTAGTCTTAATTTCTAGTTACTATGAAAGAAAATTTGCATGCTTGCTGCTAAATAACTTTTGAGAATTCATTGGCTGGTTATTGCTTACACACACACACACACACACTTATACGAGTGAGTACGTGTTCTATTTTATTTTTGGCTTGAGTCCGGGTGGATTTTGTCCCCATAAAGGTGAAATATTTTTCATTGATTTGCTTGAATTGGATATTCAATTGGGGAGAATGACTTGTGCATATATGTCAAAAAGATGACCAGTCCAACCTTACAATTAAAACCAGCCCAAATAACACATTTCTAGAAAATGTATGCATAATACTGATAAAACAAATATTTGATGGACTAATTGAAATAAACATGGAAGTGCCAAAACGTTCACAAGAGCATTAAAACTGTGTACAAGCCTAAAAAGGCAATGATAAGAAGACCCCAACATAGAAGAAAGAAAGAAAGAAAATATTTTACCAAATTATTCCATTTCCTCAATTATTACATGTGGAACTGAGTGGGAGTAATGCAGATATCTTTAGTTTAGGGATGATGTTGGCTTACAGTCTCAGTGGGGGAAAATGATAGTCCATCAACCTTCAAAGAATTATCTGTCTAAGATACTACCTGATGCAAACCAGGAGGTTGTTCCATTGATAAGAAGTCTACTATCGAAGGATTTCACGAAAAGGTAATTGGGGTTTTTAATTTTCTATTTGTTAATATTCTATTATGTATATAATTTAATTTAATATTTATTTTATTATCTTTTACAGGCCTCTTGCTGGGGAGGTCTTGCGGCACCCCCTATTTTGGAAGAGCCGGAAAAGGCTATAGTTTTGCAAGATCATTAGTGACTTGGGCGAGAAAGATTCAAATATTAGAACCATTGTGGGTTGGTACGTGGATAAATCATGTTCCGAAAAGCTTAATAGATGACATGAAATATTATCATGCAAATGATGAAGATGAGCCAAAGTTTGAACCCAAAAGTGCAAAGCCTTTTTTGCGGTTGATATGCAATCTCAATGGCCACCCAGTGTTAATGACGACTAAAGATGGTTGAGGTCTCAGAGAATTTAGCGTCTAGAGGAAAAACTAGATCAAGGTCTAGATGCATATTTTGCTGTGAAATTCCCTCCATTTTTGTAGCGAGTTAGGCAGGTTCTTCTGGGGAATAGTTACCCCAACATGCCTATATTGTTAGAGTATTTTTAGCTATCTACAATTTAGATCAAATTGTTTGAATCAATTGAAAATTTTGAATTAGAATAATAATTTTTTATTGCTTATTGACTAATTAAAAGCAATTTGCCTTGCACTTTACTTTTAGAGTTTTTATTATTAAATTTTTTATCATTATTATTATTTGGGTATTTATGCTTAAGGCTCTAATATTCACTATACTAGTACCGCAACCGTGCATTGCACAGAAGTAGAACATCAATTAATTTAGCTATAAATATAATAACAAGACGTGAGGTAAAATTTTGATCATAATATTTGTTCTAATTAATGATAGAACTCTCACCCAATGGTCAAAATATAAATCAATAGAACTCCTTAAATACGATATTAGTTGTATAGCTTGTCACTTTTCCAACTTTATCTCACACTAAAATCTTCAGCTTAGACTAACTTATAACTTTTAACAATGTCACATGTAGCTGTCCGTGGCTAAAGATGGGACTTGTAAGAAATATTCTAATATCTATGAGAGAGTAATTCCTTTTGACTTTAGTTAATGGTCATTGTGTACAATACAATTAAACAAAATTGCCTTATTTGAAACTTAAAACGTAGTCTTGCATAGGAAGGGGCCAATGAATCCTTAGAATGAAAACTTTATGACTCGTATTATTTTCAAATAAAATGTTAGCTTTCAAAACATGTATACCATGTCTTGTAACAACTAACCTTGTTCCTTGCATAGACTTGCAGCTTGATCAATATTTACATTTATTTTCACTTTTGTTTACAACCTTCAAATCTATTTACACTGTCATCCCCAATCTTTAAATTTAACCAACGAACCCTATCAGAAAAACTTAATTTTAAAATCCAACTAATCTTTATTGTCTCACAATGTTTCCCCTCTCAAAATGAAAAATATATTTACAGAATTTGCTGATTTCAACCCCCATAAAAAAAGTTTCAATTATTATGGCAACAAACAATAATAGTTATTATAATAACAGAAAAATGTTAGTTATAACAAAATTCTATACATTGAAACCATTTATTTTAAAGTAGATCAACTAAGTTTATTTGATTCTCTTTATCAGTTCTCTTTATAATTTCACCTACTACTGATTTGACAATTGTTTATTTATAATCACAAATTTCAAACTTTTATTAAATCTATGTAACTAATTTCGTCTCATTATAATTTATTATTATAAATCAATGTTAATAATGAGAATCAATCAACCACTAAGGTTACAGAGGGCCCCAAGCTTTACATCCATTGACATTTTCCTCCAACATTTAAATTTGGAACAACATGCCCAAACTTTAAGCTGATGGTGCAACATGAACCCAACCTGACATAATTAAATAACTTGACTTAAAACTTAACAAAAACCAATTATTGTTGCATTTCACCTCCCCAGTCCCAAAAGGCAACAAATAGTAGTAAAGATTCTTATTAGGAGGTCTAAGAAGACTCTCACCTTTTTTTTTCCCTTTTTAGTTTCAGAAGAATAAATTTAATTCTCTTCCATAATTGAAGACCAAACATGCAGATATAATAATTGATGACAGTATAGAGTGATATAACTACAAATAATGTCATAAAATGTTAAAAGAAAATAAGGGTTGAGCATATCGTTTACTTTGATACATGAAAAAATTAAAACAAAATTATGTATTAAATTAATTCAAAATTATACGTTCTCCAATGACTCGCCTTTTAAAAGATTGCTGAATATGCTTTGAGACAAAATCAAAACAAAAATCAAATGCCGACCCCAGGTTCACCCACTAATGACGATGGACAGGAAGAAGGAAGGAGATAGAGCTGGAGAGTGCGATGTATACCAATTGCTTGCATAGAAGAAGATTAATTAGAAATTAAAAACTAACTCACCCGCTTGAAAAGGAATTCGCAGATTCAAAGAAACTCTGCTTCGATTATCAAAATTAACAGCAAATAAGAAAGAAAATCTAAAATTTTAGTTCAATTCGAGCGACAAACGTTACAGACAAAGAACAAAGTAGAAAAATGGTTTGAAAAGACAAAAAGGGAGACATAGCTAGGCAAATCACACAATAATATTTTCGAGGGGTTAAAATTGTAATTCAACATGTTTACAGGCAAGGGTAAAATCGTAAAGACACTGTTCTAAGTAAAAGTAACCGATGGAATCCATTTATATGTGGTAGTGATTAATTAACTACTCATATGTGATTTATTACATATACGTAATTTTTTAATTAAATGAGTGACTTTTCCTAATTGTCACTTTTTCATCAATCAATTATTTATATGTGAATTTTAAATTAATTAAATAATAACACAAATGTGATATTTTTACATGTTATACTTTTTAATTAAATGTGACCTTTTAACTACTTTTGTGACTTTTGACTTTTTAAATTGCTTTGTGACTTTTTCTATATGAAGCTTTTTTGAATGTTTTATATGTTACCATCAGATTATATAAATAGTAACACAAATATGACTTCTGCTAAGTTTAAACTTTTTAATTAAATGTGACATTTTAATATCCATAAGATCGGAAGAGCACATTAATTACTTTGTGACTTGTTTATATGTTGACTTTAAATGTGAGACATTTTAATATCTATATATGTGACTTTTTAATTATTTTGTGACACTTTCTATGTGACTTTTTTAATTACTTTGTGACTATTATTATATGTGACCTTTTTCTTTTTGGGTGGTTTTATATGTGACTTTCTAAATTAAATAGTAACACACATCTTACTTCTCTATCTATCTTGAGTTTTTTATTAAATGTGACCCTTTTTTTCTGAAGAGATTAAATGTGACCTTTTAATATTTATATTTGAGTTTTTTTTAAAGTTATTTTGTAATTTTTTCTACATGTGACTTTTAAATTAAATACTAATACAAATGTGACTTTTAAAGTGACGTATATAAAATTAAAAAGTGTCTTTCAAAGTCAGAGTAGGTCTTCCCCAAAAAAAAAATCACGCATAGGAAAAGCCAAGTATAGAGAAATTAAAAGTCACATTTAAAGTTTGTTCCCAAAAAGAAAGTCACATTCAAAGTCGTAAATAGGTCGTCCGAAAAAAAAATCAAGTATGAGAAAATCATATGTAGAAATTAAAAAGTCACATTTAACTAAAAAGTCATGTATATAAGAAAAAAGTTACATCACCCCTTTCCAAAGTAAAAAGTTATGTCTGCTTTACAAAATATCGCACTTATCTTGTCTTATATATAAAAAGTCACAATTAACTAAAAATTTACATATAATTTGAAAAAGTTACATTAATTGTTATTTTTTTCATTTTTATAAATGTCAAAAAATGAGTCATCTAGACCTACTTAATTAATTATCTGATTAATAATTACTCAATGTAAATTTTGTATCATACAGTGAAGAACACAAATAACTAACTGTAGCACATAAAATAATATATCAATTCACAATCAGTCTGATTAAATACGACATGATATATCTAGATCGAATTAACGATATAATCAGCATAATGTAGATAGGATGTATCCTGGTCCGTCAGACGTGAACATTAATGCGTAGTCTAGTGCAGAAAAATAAACACAGAATCAACACCAAAATTGTTAACGCAGAAACCCAAAACGGGAAAAACCGCGGGCATCCTTGCCACGGGACAATCCAATTCACTAACACAGATAAGAGTTTAGTACAGCTCGAGAAACTTAGTGATATCACAATAAACACTAAACACTCAAAAGGAAAAACTTATAAAAGAAACTCCCTTCTTTACGCTTTTAACGTGCGTTGCTCTTTTTTCTCTCGCTATCGCACTCATACGGGAACATACTTCAAGCTTCCTACAGATCACCTAAACTCATTGTGGGAAACAACACCTCCTAAACCTCTTCAATCTTGTGTGGATAGTCCCTCGCACATATACGATCTTCTATCAATACACTATAAAGGGTTTGCCAAACAAACACGACTTGAAGTGTGAGGAATAATTGCAAGATCAAGTCTCGTGGATAATGACAGTGTGTTTGTATTTCTTCTTCGGTCGAGCTTCAAAGAATAATAAAAGAATGCTTGGCTCGTCATTTTTTCATCTCGACCTACAAGAAATATATCTAGGATGTGACTTTGAATTCTTGTTCAAGACAAGAATTAAAGTTATCAAATCCAAGTAGAACAAGAATAAGGCAAATTAGAATTCTATTATACCATAAATACAAAGCTTATCCAATCCTAGTTGAACTTGTCATGCAAGAAGTTAAACCTAGATCAATAAGGTAACTAGTCTATAACATAAACTAGGTATTTTTAGAACTTACATGAAACTAAAATTTTTGTACCTCAAGAAAGGTATACACACCACAACCTTTCTTTTCGGCCAAGACTATTAAATTTACATGAAATAAAAATATCACACATAAATAAGTCACGCAAATATTACATAAAAATAATTTTTGACATCACAAATAAAATTAAAATATATCAACATGATTTTTGTCCTAACAATAAATATAAGAGGAATAACAAAATAAGTGACAAGGAACAAACTAAAAAAACTCATATTTAATTAAAAAGTCGTATGTTAAAAAGAGACGCTGAAGAATAGGGATGACAATGGATCGGATCGGCGTTGATTTATATTGCTCCACGAAAGATTTACAAAATCATGATATGCTCCATGATCCATGACTTGTGGATCGGAACAGATCTGATTGGATCACAGATTGGACCGGATCAAGATTGTGATCCACCAACCGATCCACGAACATAGTTTTCACATTATACATTACACTATAATCTATTTTAACAGTAAAATGAAATTAAATTGATATTAAGTATCAACTATCAATCGAGTTAAATCATAGTTTAATAGATAGAAAGCAAAAGTCATACGCCCATAGGCTACAAGTCACAGCAAAACCAAAAGTAATCTCAACAGTCAACAGTTAACACGACAGGTTGGTAACATTCAATATAAGCTCATCATTCAACTAGATAGATGATTTAATGACATCATAAATGGTTTGATGTTAACACTTTAAACATGCTTTTTGCCATTTTTTTTTTTTGAAAGTAAATTCCTGAAAATAGACATTAGTGCCATAAGAAATTTCCACAATATAAATTACACAAGTAGAGAGAATTTTGTAACTATTAAAATTATCTTAGGATGATGGTTCTAATCACAGAAATACTGTAAATCCAAGGGTTAATATAAGCACAAAACGCCTGCAATTGTACAACACGTTAGGTGGGGACACTAAGTTGGTTTGATGTTAACTTCATAAGCACAACGAAATATTGTTGCAAAATTTATGTCAATTGATACCTTGGCTGTCGGTGCTGGGCGTGACTGTGAAAATGTGACGACGGAACGAGTAAGAGAGGAGCTAGAGAGGAGGACCGCGTTCTATTGGTCGACGTTGGTGATTGAAGCGGTTGGAGGCGGCGAGCCTGAGGCCTTGCGTGAGGGACGAAGAGGTATTTGGGACTTTAGGGTTCAAATTTGGGTGGGTCGTAGGACTGGGTGTCTAGATGTTGTTGAATGTTGGCTGAAATTTGAAGTTAATTTTTTTTTTTAAAATAACCAGATCGGATTGGATCGACCCTGAACTAATTCAATCTATGAACATTTGGCAGATTGCAAAATCAATCACGATTTGCTCCACCGATCCACTTATTGGGAATTTTTTTCTCAAACGGATCGGGTATCTCTTGGGTTATTCAGCGGGTCGGGTTTTTCTGCCATCTCTACTTAAGAAGTTACATATAAAAAGTAAAAATTACATTTAACTTAATGTTATATCTAATCTAATTTTAAAAAATGTTACATTAATTGTAACTCTTTTATTTAAAAGTTACGGCCAAAAGGAATAGTGAAACAAGTCAAGTGGCCGAAACAGGTTTGGTCCTCTAGTATTTTTTGGCCTTTTCTTGTTGAGAAAAAGGAAGCTTCAACTGGGGAAATTCCCTACAGGCGTGGAAATCTTTTTCAATCAAGGAGTTTGAATTCTTTATTGTTATTGCCTGAAAAGCTTGGTATGGCCAGACATCTTTTTGAGCAAAAAGAAATTGCGTCATAGTGCATCATTCCCAGTGCCTCTTGTTTTATTGTTGAATTACAATCTGCCAAGAAGCTGATGAAGGGATCTAGGATGAATATTGGATTGGCGAGTTTTGGGGAAAGGGGGAAAATGAAGTTGCGGTGGGTTGAAGATGAATGTGGATGCAGCCGTGAAGGGAGACTTTGGGTTTTTTGCAGTGGCGATTATTATTCGTAATGATGGGGGAGACTTTGTGTTTGGAACCACTCGTATTGTTGATAGGCGGCTCTCTAATTTGCTCGCAGAATGCATGGTGATCAGAAAATTAATATAACAAATATAAGTAATAAAAAGTAATAGAAAAAGAATTACTAAGATAAAATTGGCAATCAGCAGTAATCACTAAAACGAACCAACTGCGATAGCTAGACGAAATAGGACTATAGACATATTCAAGTGATATTAAAGCTAGCGATTGTCCAGTACCAAATGATTGTCATCAGCGGTTGCCTTTCCTATAAATACCCTACCATATTCAAACTCAGGTAACTA
Organism: Nyctanthes arbor-tristis; assembly: GCA_963692815.1. Lineage (NCBI taxonomy): Eukaryota > Viridiplantae > Streptophyta > Magnoliopsida > Lamiales > Oleaceae > Nyctanthes > Nyctanthes arbor-tristis. Next base: position 18,455 of record CAVNYN010226232.1, on the reverse strand, counting down.
TTCATTTTTTCCCACTTCACCTAAAATAGACAAGGATTTTATTCTCTCTCAACAGAGTAAAAAGTTAATTTTGAGTGATTCATTTTTAATTTTATTCAAACTCATAATTGAATCACATGGCAATCCTTACGGGAATTCAATTAGCAATTGAAGAGGGGCTTTATATTGAAGTTGTGGAATCAGATTGTTGCGCCACAGTGGAGGCAATCCAAAATTCGATCAACAATGGTGATGTTGGAATTCTAGTCCAGATAATTGTTGAACTTGATGAATGACCACTCCATTGCTCGATGTGAATTTCTACATAGGAATGTAAATAGGGCTACGCATTGTATCGTTTGGTTTGGTTTTGAGAAATGCTTGTCTTTCACCTTGAAGGAAAAACCCCCTGGACTTTGTGAAATGTTGTATTGTGGATGAATGGAATTAATATTATTTTCTTCCGAAAAAAGAAAAATGGTCAAGTGAACGAACTGGTAGCATGGGGAAAAAGAGAGGAAAACAAGGACGGGCACAGGCAGAGAAAAAAAGAAGAGCCCGTGGGGTAAAGTAAAAAATAAAAAATAAAAAAATAAAAAGAAAATTGACAGATGTTCCATTTCCCCGGCACACACCACTGTTAACGTAATTTTACGGGATTAATTATTAATATGTTAATCACCGTAATCCATTACATCAAAACGATTTTACCGTACCTAAAAAAAAAAAAAAAAAGAAGGGATTTTACTGTCTTTTCCCTTTTCAAGATGATTACAACTTTTTTGTTTCAAATAAAAAAATATGTGCAAACCAATATGTTTACAACTTGACAGTGTACAAAGGTTTACAAAAAAAAATGCTTGTAAAATTCAATGTATTTGACAACTTAGTTTATAAATTATTTTCAATTTCAATTTTTTTAAAAAGTCAAAAAGTAAAAGTCAAACCACAATTTTTTTGATATTTTACACAAGAACAAACGATAAATAAAATGATGGCACGTAATTATTTATTAACCAATTTATAAACACAATCATTTTGCTAAACACGTTGCTAATTATCTTCCTAAAATTGAAGGGAAAGGATTGGCGAGTGGGAGCGCGCACAAGAAGCCAGTCGGATTCGGGCGGGTACGGTAAGTGGGAGAGAGGGAACCCCTCCAACGTTTTCTTCCTCAGGAGTGGAGCTAAAAAAAAATTATAACAATTTAGGGTTCTGGGATAAAGGAACCGTTTAAAGGGTGCCTCTGTATTAATATACCAATTCTGTTAAAGTGATTTCTATAAGGTATTCATTTTCCTTTGTTCTTCACCTAGGTGGTAGGTGGATTCCAGATTTATGTAATTATCAATTGCTGGGAAGGAACTAATCCAAATCTAAGATTCTGTGTCTGCTTCTTGGAATTTCTTTTCCTTTCGTTTTGCTTCATGTCAGTCTTCCTTATGCACGGGGAGTTTCTGACAATTTCCATCTTGAATACTGGTGGCTAGCTTGAAAGTCTTTTTATTTTCTTTCAAGATCACCTTTTCCCCCATTTTTTGGGGTTAAATTATTTTCTTGAAGTTATTGATGTTCAATATAGTTTTAAAAAGGCTTCAACGATGCATTGTTGGCATTTTCTTTTATAGCTGGTATTGAATCTTCAGATTAGGCTAGTATTTTGAATTTCTGGATAGGGAATTGAATATTGCTGCCTAATTCATTACACTAGGACATTGAATGAAATAAAAAGTTAAGGTGCAGAAGAAAGGAAGAAGCACCCGGACAACATATTCAACGTTAAGGATATAGTGAAATATGATAATTGAGTGGTCTTTGCTCTCACCATAACTCTATCTTTCAGGTAGCAAGTCATGTATGCAAGAAGAATAAAGAGTAGAAATCAAAGATGGAGCAATGTGGCTCAATGCAGCAAATATTTTATTAGTTCTAATTGTCAAGAATCCTCCATAGCGTTATGTTCAAGTCATGTACCAATAGCTAGGAACTACAGTTCTCAAGGTGGTTTGGTCAAAAGATATTTATCTAAAGCATTGTTATCATCATGTGAGTGGCGCTTCACAAGATTGCACAGTAGGCTGGATATTAGTTGGAGAAGTTGTCGACCGAGGCTTTATAGTTCTGAAGGTGACGGAAGGAATGCAAGTGAGAATAAACATATACCTGCCAAGGATGTTGCCAATCATGATAAGGGAAACATTCACAAGGAAAATATTACAGACAGTATTAGGCATTGTGATGCACATACTCGGCTTGGGGAGCAAGATCAATTGGAGTGGCTCAAAAATGAAAAGCATGCCCTAGAGAATAAAAAGAAGGAATCCCCTTTTCTAACTAGAAGAGAGAGATTTAAAAATGAGTTTTTGCGTAGGATTGTTCCATGGGAGAAAATAACAGTTTCATGGGATACTTTTCCCTATTATATTCAGTAAGTGCTATTTCTTATCCGTTTTTGACTTTGCAGCTTTTAGTTACTTGTAGCGACTCAAGGATATTATTCTCACAGTGACCATTCAAAAAACCTTCTGGTGGAATGTGCTGCCTCACATTTGAAACACAAGAAGTTTACTGCAGCGTACGGTGGTCGCTTGACTTCTTCAAGCGGGAGGATTTTGCTACATAGCATTCCGGGTTAACTTTTGACTACACTATCACGATTCTTGTGTTTCATGATTCTTGTGTTACCACATTGGATTCATTCTGTTTCTGTCTAAATTTTATTCAATTCTGCTTATTAGAATGCATACTTGGTTTACAGGTACCGAGCTATATCGAGAGAGATTGGTCAGAGCGCTTGCCCGGGACTTACGAGTGCCACTATTAACATTTGATAGCAGCATATTAGCTCCATATGTAATCCTTGACTATTTTACTCTCTTCAGTAGCTGAACGTAACTACCTCCTCCACTCTCACCCAAAAAAGGGAAGAGAGGGGGGATTTCTGGGTCTAAAATCTGTAATAGAGTCAAATAAGTTTCAGCTTCCTTTTCCAAATTTACATTAGAAAAGTTTGATGAGTCATGTGGTTGATATTTCAGGCCTTCAGTGAAGATTATTTGTCTGAAAGCGAATCAGAAGAGGATAGTGCAGAATCAGAAGAGGAAAGTGAATCTGATGTAGAGGATGATAACGGCGCGAGTAATGAGGGAGAATATACCAGTAGTAGTGAGGCAAGAACTGATGCTAGTGATGAAGAAATTGACGTCCAGGCTTCTGCTGAAGCCTTGAAAAAGATAGTACCGTACAACCTTGAAGAATTCGAGAAGGCAAGAACTTTTTGAATTGTCAAACATCAGCAAATGCATAATTTAGGCCGTGTTAAGTGTAGCTGTTTTAAGAATTGAACTTTGAGAAGTACTTTTCCGAGAGAATGTGTGGCGGGATAGGGAGGGATTAGGGGGAAATGTGAAATATTTATGGAGAATGTGTTAGAAAATGATGTCTAACTTGACTAACTTTTAGCAGAATTTGAGCTGCAGTGAAGAGGTGCTTAGAATTACGATCCTAGCATTTTAGGAGGGAGAAAGTGTCTAACAGGGGTTCGAGACGTTATCCGTGCCACAAGGAGTCTGCTACATTTCAATCTTAATTATGTTAAATTTTAAGCTTCACACGGCAAAATATGCCATCTGTCGGCCCTTTTGCAGATGTTTATCAGTCTTTAACTTTATATAATGTATTGCATAGAATTCAAATAAACTCCCATGGTTGTTGCAACTTTAGGTACCTCAGATCTATGGCATGGGAGTACCCGAATAAGCTGAAACTATCTTGTGGTATGACTTATTAATATTAATATTTTTTGTTCCTTATGGCAGAGAGTGTCCGGAGAATTTGATAGTTCTTCGGATTCGCCGAAGTCTGACTCTGTTGAGCATTCTGATAAAGCTAACCAGCCAATGAAGAAAGGTAACACATTCCGTGTACTGCTAATGGATAGTGGAAACATGTTTTACTATTTTTTCCTGTAATTTGATTAAATTTCGACATGAGAGAAAAGATTCTTGCATTTCTCTTATGAAGGAAAAAAAGTTCACGCCTGATCTGCTAGTTTACCTTTTCCCCAATGGGAACTCTCTCCCTCTCTCTCTATCCCCCTCTGCCCTTCGAACTATATTCTTTCATCTTCTATTAGTGGTCTATCAGGTGTGAGAGATTCCACTGTCCCACCATCTCAAGTAATTGTGTTTTAGCTAACAAAAATTTTATTTGATATTTTATAGAAAACAAGAACTTCATGCATCCTTATAGTGTTAAAACTATCATTCCAATCAATGAGGTTTTCTTTTGGATATTATCTTCTTTATGTTAACAAATTTTTCTTCCTAATTATGATTAATGGATGTACCTACAGGGGATCGGGTGAAGTACATTGGACCTGTTCCAGTTGAAGCTGATAACAGGTTAGACATTTTTGTGGAACATGTTGCACATCCACCCCCTCCCCTGAACATTTAGTCTGTCAGATGTTCCTGTAGTTGTGGTAAAACTTGGACGACTGCATTTCTCTTTGTGCTTAATTCTCTAGGGAACTTGGTTTTGTTTGTCGAATGGTTTGACTGTTTGGAGTTAGCTGTTTTTGTCATTTTCATTTTGTGAATGGTTGGTCTTTTGTAAGAATTCATTCTTGATGTGCTTTTGCAAGAGGCAATTAATTTTGTGAGACAGCTGAGCATTTTGTTTGCCCTAAGACGCAGTCTGTGAGGAAAATTGACTCTTTCTAGCAACATTTGCTGTAAACATTTCAGCGGGAAATCATTAAGCAATTTCATGGCATACCAGCAGCCCCTACGTGTGCTCTTCCGATCTCTCAAAACTCCTATGTAAGTGTATTTTGTTGTTGCTTCGACCAACAACCCTAATGGGCCAATATAAATATGCTTGCTTAGATTTGCCATCTTAATGAAGAAGTATCTAAAGGTGGAGGATGGCCAAGGCAGTAAAAACTAAATAGAGATTTGTTGGGGGGGTAGACAAGATAGCATTAGTACTCAATTGGTTGCTTAGGAAATGATTTTCTTAAATGGTAATTTGGATTGTGGAGTGGGGAGTCTCAAAATGTCAAATTTGGTCTTGGTATGAAAATGGCTTTTGAGTTCCCTGGGGACAATCTTCTTTCTCTGGAATGATTGTGAGGAACAAGTGTGGTTTGGAACCAAATGATTGGATTCCAGAAAGTACATGAGATGTTTGTTTGAAGCCCCGAGAAGTTCATATTTCAGGGATGTTCATCATTTATTTGGGTCACAATATGGTTGACTCATGAAAATGGCAGATGTCGTCCAGTTGTGGCAAGACTATTGAAATAGGAATGCTTCTTTCGCATAGTTTTCTCCAGTATGTAAGCTACTTCTCTCGATTATTGTTCACATTAATTCTGTTAGGCCTCTTTGATAATGGAACTGTGAAATGAAACTTCCAATTATGCGGAAAGGACTCGAGAGTACTTGAAGACCTCTTTTTCCTGGAAAGTAGGCTATTTAGAGAACTTCGTTTCCCTGAAAAGCAGCTGTCTTGGTTCAGATGAGATGTAACAGAGATCTAAAATCCTTTTCCTTCTTTCCTTTTTAAGGAAGTTGTAGAAGAGAATCGCGCTGTCTTTCCTATTTAATGAAGTTGTAGAAGAGAATCATGCTGACTTCTTTTTTTCACCCTTCTTTTGAAGCTTAGTCATCCTATACTGTTTCGCTAAATGTACAATTAAAATCTACTTGATATTTTTTTCTGGCTGATCTGCTCCATGCACAGCCAGAATTAGGACTTGCAGGCACTCTTTATAATTTGTGTAAATTTCTCATTAATGCTTTTAGTGATATCATAAATTGCCTATACGTATTTTCTGGAATTATGATATTTTGTTCATTCCATTTCTTTTAGCCATAGACCATAGTGAATATCTAGTAGATGGCTTATGTTGTAGGTATCACTCCTTTTCTCGCTTCTTACTTTTAGAAAGAGGCATTGGGTAGATTCTTAGCTCCTTAATGTTAAAACTTTAACGACAGCCAATATTCTCTCCCTGATTGTTATTTTCATTTGACTGGGTATGAGGTTCCTCATATATACTGAAAACCTTCAGAATAAACTCATCAGCCATGTACTTTGATTTGTCTGCACCTTGATCATTGTCATCCAATTCATCACAGGATTGTATTGGGGAAGATACAAACACCTGATGGTCCAACAAATGCTTATACTATTATTCCTGGCAGGTGGGTTGGTAAGTTGTCTAGATGCGTAAAGAAAAACTAATGCTGATTTTTTAAGTGTTTAAAATGTTAGTCAGCTTATGCGTATTTGTCCTACAAAGGGATTTAGATTCTCCAAAATGATACGTCTGATGAGATATTATTTACTGCCTCTAGTGTCTTGATGATCTCTGGCTATTTTCTTTACCCAGTTTGCTTATTATACATAGGCTTTTGAAGCAACCATTGTGATATTGATGTGGAACGGGAAAGTCAGAGAAAGAGATAGAAGAGAGAGGATAATTGGGAGAAAAATTAGTCTACCTGTAGTACTATTTTTCAACTTTGAATTCCTTATGAAACAGAAACTTCCCTAACTTAAAAAATTAACTGCTAGAAGAAAACTGTATATAATCAAGACTTCTATATTTATGTCTACAAAAGGTGAATGTTGTTGGCAAGCTGCAATGCAATATCTTCATCCCAGTTTCTCCTGGTTACATCATTGGATTATGGTACCATGTACCAACTTATTTTCATCAGAATTCTGCTCGTGCATTTTGAACAAGGAAATACATGTACTTTTAAGAAATGCGTTACAAGCATTAACTGGCCTTTGCCTTTGATATTTTTATACATTTAATGTCATGAAACAAGGGGAAAAAAAGAAAGGAAAACTTTGGTGATGAAGGGCTTGATTGGACTTTAGAAGATCGAACTCTTTCTTCTGCTATAATTTGTTTCATGTTTGTGTTTTGTGGGCACGATCAAGTATCTGTGAAGTGAAATAAAGCGCCAAATACTGTCTAGGAATTGCTTTCAGTATGAAATGGTCGGCAGACTGGATGCATGTCAGATTTGAGATTGGACTTTAACATTTCAGATATGCTGGCTTATTAATTTTTGTCATGCTTATCTTGTCATACTCATATTCTATTCATAAATCTTCTGAATAAACAAAAATAGCTCCCCATGAAATTGTTCTAAAAAACAATAATAAAAATTATGCCCCTGATAGCAATCTGTTTCTATTTTGAAGTAGAATTAGATTTTGTAAAAATGAGTGGTCAAGATTTGTGTAGTATGTGGATGTGATTAGTTTGTCTAAATTTCATTTTGAATTAGAAAGAGTTTGCTAACACTTAGTTTGATTTTTTGTCGTCCTTAACTTATTTCTTCAACAAATAATTTGATATATACCACTACATACTTGTGTAAGTTATACATTTACCTCTCTGGATATTTGCTTCGATTGCAGTGTATTCGTGTGATGTAAAGGAAGTTCCCATTCTCTGGATGTATCGAAATAGTCATTTCCTTCGTGCATGATCTTTATATATTCTCTCTTTCGCTAATCTAGTGCGTCACTGTTTACTACCGTAAGTTCTGCCCTGTTAACCAGCGGAACTTTTTCTGTCCAAAAGGGAACATGGACGCACTGTAAACTTTACATGGCACCTTTTTGCCAAACTGAGGCTGGTTAGCCTAAAAAATGGGTTTTCTAATAATTTCTAGTGACAATTTCTCTGGTTGCAGCTGAAATATACTTCTGTGACCAATTTGTTTGATTTGTGGAGTATTTTTCCCATTACTATAGATATTTGGTACATTTGACATTAATCATGTAGGTGAAAATATATTCCTACTTTGATGACATTCATCGTGAATCGTTTGCGAATCAAAATGATGGCCTGTTTGCTTTTATGCGTGTAAATACTAACTTTCATTTCTACGTGTACATATTATACTAGATAGTTCTTACGTTTTAGCTTGTCATATTAGGTTTATATTAGTCGGGTTGTTGATGTTACTTTTCTCGTGGTTTTATTTCTCTTTTGTTCCATTGTATTTTTATGACTGTCACACTCCTGCTGTTTCATTTTGATTATGAAGTCTTTTTTCTTCTACAAGTAACAAGTACGTGCGCTGCATGTTGTATGTAAAAAATAAATCACTTGTGTTTGAATAGTGATCCAATTTCTAAAAGCTGTTGATGTAAGTAATGTTATAGAAGAAAATTAAAGTTAATAAACAAAATATCTACATGAATAAAATGGTAAAGAGATTATTGATATTAAAGATGAAGACTGGAACTGAATCACTAAGTAAAAAAGTCAATAGAGCATGCATATGTAGATTTTCAACGGATACATAAAAGAAGACAATATGTTTGAGCTAGCTATTTATTATTTTTTGTTTTTGTTTTTGTTTTTTTTTTTTTAAATTTTAATATAACCAACATAATATGTGTTTATATATGTTTAAATTTAAATATATTATTTTAAATCCATATAATTAATATTACATAAAAATGCAAAAAATATGATTTCTAAAGTTAGATTAGAACTAAGTAGGAATCATTAGTTGGATCAAAATAATTTTTAATAAAAAATTAAATTCATAAAATATGTGAAAGAATTTTTTTTAAAAAAAAAGGAAAGGATTTGTAAGTTGAAGAGTTAGGACATTCATTGCTTGGGTAATAATAATCTAAAGTTGAAATAATGTTTGTAATAAATGTAAATGAATACTACATGAAGGGCGTTAGTGTAAATTTAAAGAGTAAAATAGTGGTTAAATAGGAAGTTGAAGAGTTAAGACATTCATTACTTGGGTAATAATAATCTAAAGTTGAAATAATGTTTGTAATAAATGTAAATAAATATTACGTGAAGGGTGTTAATGTAAATTTGAAGAGTAAAATAGTGGTTAAATAAGAAATCAAAAGTTTCCCATTCATTCCCACTGTTATATATTGTAGATTTAGATGTAGATATTGTTGTATTTTCTCTTTTATTCCATTGTATTTTCTACTATATCGTTGCAGGACTTTGTCCAGTGGTCAACGCGGGGAGGTATATGAAGTGAGTGGTGACCGGGTAGCTGTAATTTTTGATTTCACCGAGAAGGTACCAAAGGACGTAGAGAAGGATGAGAAAGCCACAGAACCTTCAGTAAAAGCTTCAGTTTTTTGGGTCAGGGGTAAATATTTTTCAACTTGATAATTGGAAATACTCTCCATAATTGAATGTGAATGAGTTTACTGGTGGTATTTCACGTTCACCTTATTCCTTTGGTGTTCCCTGTGTCTGTATGATGGAATCTTCCTTTAAGGTGGAGTGTTCATGAGATTTTGTGCGTTTTTGGCGTCTTATAGTATTTCTACTCGATAAAAAATATTCATTTGTTAATATAAGGCTGTGGCCTGTGGAAAGGTGAGGGGAAAAATATGTTTACTACAATAATTAAATAAAAATTAATGGGTGTTGCAATGGACACAGGGATAGAGGAAGTGAGGAACAATAAACTTTGTCTCATTGTGATACTTTTTAGATCAATTCCGTGCAGTTTTTGGTTGGTTTATTCCTGTTTAGAGCCCAAACTGTTGCATCTTTGGTAATTTTTGGTCAGAGATAAATTTGTTATCTTTTCATGGCACCTTAATATGCAAGCCTGAACTGCAGTGTCTTGTGGAACCTCTTCTTCGAAGTCTTGTTATGAGTTGCTTTCTTTTGGTCCCTATTTTGGATCCTTGGCGTTTATAGACTTATCTTATCAAAATCAAGCTTATGAATATTGAAGAGCCAGTTGATGTTTATTTGCCAGATCTTGTACATAACCTTTCGTTTTTTTTTTGTTAATGTAAATATTAGTGGACTGAGTACTCCCTTCTGTATGCAGTTCAGGACATTGAACATGATGTTGACGTTCAAACCTATGACTGCTATGTTGCTATGGAAGCACTTTCTGAGGTAGTCTTTATAGGATGCTAACATAATTATTCAACATTTTTTTTTCTAAAATTATTTCTCACACTTGTTTCCCCAATGAATTCTCTGAATAAATTATTTTTCATATTTCCCTCCATTTGAATCACGCATTCTCAAAAATAAAATAAAATAAAATAAAAAATATCAATTTTATATATGCCCTATGATGTTTGCAACCGTTCACATTGATATCAATTTTTTCTACTTATCATTCCATTATAAGTGCAGGTTGTACAGTCTCGACAACCACTTATTGTATACTTTCCAGATTTGTCTCTATGGTTTTCAAAGGCTGTATCAAAATCAAATCGTAAAGAATTTTTCAGCAAGGTGAAAGAGATATTTGACCAATTATCAGGACCTGTTGTTTTGATATGTGGACAAAACAAAACAGAAACGGGGTCAAAAGAGAAGGAAAAATTTGTAAGTCTAAGATGAGGGATAATGTTTTAATGTGTCTGCTCGGTCCTTGGCCATGGATGACGCTTACCATTTTCTTTCTGTTGCCAACAGACAATGATACTTCCAAATTTGGGCCGTCTTGCTAAATTGGTAATCATTTTTTGACGTACTGTTGCACGCTTATTCATGTTTGTTGGATTTCCATTTGCATACTTATTGAGATATATTATTTTCTTTAATGTCGCGCCAACCTTCTTTCTGATATCTTCTGAAAAGAAGAAATATTGCATTCTGTTGATGCAACCAATGCAACTTGCTACGTCCCGAGTAATATATTTCTCTTTTAATTTTTCCCTCAAAATGCATGCAGTAACCCTCACGTGAAATATAAACAGGTGGTAGAGAGATGACAAATATCCCTCTGTCCATATTTTTAGGGTTTGCAGAAGGCTTCTAGACTATATCTCAATACATAGGAAAAAATGATAGCGTATAATTTAGTGATTTATTAAATCTAGGTGAGACTGTTAAGACAAGATAGTTGGAGACATGTCTAAGAAAGACTATCAAGACAAGAATTTGGAAAATTAACTGCATGTCAAGTATATATGGCAAGAAAGATTGTATGAGAACTTCATGGTTATGGGTTGATGTATATCAAATCAATCACTTCCCTCAGAAATAATTTCAAAACTTTGTAGTTGCGTTTTAATTGCTGTTAAGGTTCCAAGGGTTCTTCCTAGAGCTTTCCTTCAGTTTAGGACTTTTAGCCCCGTGTCCTTAGACATCTTTTGCTTCTTCATGTGGCGAGCTATCTTTTTATTGCTTGACTTCTAGACTTGCTCTCATAAATCAAATTGTTAGCTCAACCAGTAAAAGCTTTGCCTTGTTTTTGAAAGTAGGCAAGTTGGGTACTTATTTTTTATAAAGTGAGTTTTTTATAAAGTGAGTTTTCTATTAGATATCAAATGTGCTAGGAGATAATGTTCATTAGTGGAGAAGTGACTTGCAGCCATCAAAATCTATTACTATAGACCTCTTCTTTAGCCGTAAATCCGTTTAAATCGGGACCTCCATGCTTGAACCTTGCTATTGAAATATATGTTTCAGCATTGCAGAAACATGTTATATAGTCCTCTCTCATGTTAAAATATTTTTTATGCTGTTGTGGAATTGCATTATATATTAGATGACATCCGGATATTTCTTATTTTTCAGCCTCTTCCTTTAAAGCGACTTACAGAGGGATTAAAAACCACGAAACGATCTGAAGATGATGATATATATAAGCTATTCAGTAATGTCATGAGCATATACCCCCCAAAGGTAATTTTTTTAACACCATAGCTAAATAGTGAAATGATTCCATGGTACACATTGCTGTTATTCTGGTCAGTGTGATTATCATTTCATGTTCTTTTATCTGCTGAAGATATTCTTTTTTGTTATGTAAATGATGATATGTTTCATTTTTGAGGAAGTTTGAAACTCAGGGCTTATTTTCTTTGTATTTCAGTTTTGAGATCTAAATTCATTTTCAGTTTTGTTTTTGTATTAGAAAAAGTAGATTTGCTTTCTTTGTTTAAGAATTTTCTGTTATTTACCTTTCTTTACAAGATTTTTCCTTGTTTCCAGAAATGTGCTTTTAAAAAATATAACAGTAAAAGCTTTTAGTATTTGAGAAACCGAAAGCAACCTGAAAAGAGTAAAGAGATCACGTAATCCTTCAGATCGGAAGAGCGTCGTAGAGATAACAAAAATAACTGCACCACCTGTCACGGGCTGGTTTGGTTTCACTAACATCAACGGGAACCCGCGCGGCCTTAGCGTTCTGCCCCTCGCAGGAATTCCGCTAAGTCATCCTTCACTCGTCGTCCCACAGATCCTTTTAACCGTTGAGGTTAGAAGGCAGCAAACACTAAGGAAATATTCCCGAGAATTGAAGTAAAGAAATGCACAAGAACTTGGAGAATGCTGGAAATTTTATTGCCACAACTAGAACAATTTACAAGGATAGAACTCCCAAAACTCACAAGTCTCCAAACTTTTGAAATAGTTAAAACTACTCCTATAAAGGCTCAACGCTTTCTATGAGATGTGCATCTAATGTATCTTTATTTAATACATCACTTCAAATGGTCGAATCACTTGATCCGCATAATGATACTTGCTATTGGCAGGAAGAAGATCTTCTAAGGACATTCAATAAACAGATTGAAGAAGACAGGAGAATTGTGATAGCTCGAAGCAACTTAAATGAATTGCATAAGGTAGACTAGCAGGATTTCGATTGTATATGTCATCTTGATTACTCCATATGTTTTATCTAAAATATTTGTAAGCAAATTGGTTAACATGTATGTTTGTTCAATCTTAAAAAAATTAGACTATGGTGTGTAAATTGTGGCATTAATTACAATGATAAAATATTCATTTCAGGTCCTTGAAGAGCACGAACTATCATGCATGGACTTGTTAAATGTGAATACTGATGGTGTGATCCTGACAAAGCGGAGTAAGTCTTCCGTGACCTGCAGAATCACGTGTTTTCCTATGTATATAAACACATTTTGCAACATATGTAATTATTTTAACAAAGGGCCGTATTACATTGCCTCGAAGTTTTTTAAGCAGTCAGATGCTAAAGATGCTTCATTGGAGTCATGTAAAATTCACTGTAGCTTTTTTGGTTGGGCAAGATGAAAATATTCTACCTAAAGTTGCCAGAACATGATGATAGTATATTTTGCACCTGCTCTCCCAACTGACTGTCACGTGAAAGGACATCCAGAAATTTTAGTTTCCTCAGATAGGCTCATCTTCTTGTCTTTTTTTGAAGTTTTTCAGCAGCAATGGGTAGAATACGAACAAATTGGAAATGAAAAAAGTGAGGGTTAACAAACAACATACTTCCTAGGTGAACCTATGATACACACAAGATGAACACTTGTGGTACGTATAAGAAGAGTCGTCGGTTTTAGGGTATGCATTTGCACAATAATTTGAGTCTGTTAAACATGAAGTAGCCCCAAGTGGAAGGTCCTCCATCTGAAAGTGTAACTTTTGCAATCCCTAATCTCAATTGTAGTTATCACTTAGCAGGGATAGGCATTTAGATTTAGTTCTGATATTGGCATTTAGGTGGATATCGTAAGACCTATGTTTAACAAATATATCTTCCCATGGGTAAGGATTTTGCAAACAAGTGCTTTTTTGTGATAGTTTATATACCCTTCCACACGGACCAGGAGATTGGATCTAGCCTTAAGAAGAATGCTTGGCATAAATAACTTACTTCAATTGTTGATTTGGGTGGTGGAAAGCGGGTAGTCTGGTGGGTCTTATGGAATGTATGGATCATAGAATTGACTTGAAAACTAGCCAATCCGGCTTTGAATCTTCGCAAAGAATACTAATTTTGCTTACAAGGCAACCTGAATACTAGCTTAAAAGTCATTCCTCATAGACGATTCCAATATTATTATTATTATTATTATTATTATTATTATTATTATTATTATAAGATGTTGCTAAATCCATATAGTTTATGCTAGAAAATGACCATATTTACATTTTGTTTCTTCTCTTTCTTTTGCGTTAGTTCTAGCCTAAGAGCTTGTTTGTTTTATATATATATATATATATATATATATATTATAATTTGATAAAAACTATTGGTGATGTGATGCCTTTAAGTGTGGTTATATCTAAAGTGTGACCTGTCACAGTGTAATTTGTGAATTTGTAATTTATCACATCAAATTTTTTATTGCTGCTTCTCTGTGCTTATCCATATCTATAATTTCAGTTTGTTTTGGTTTGCAGAAGCGGAGATGGTCGTTGGTTGGGCTAAAAGTCACTACCTATCTTCGTGCCTGCTTCCTTATATCAAAGGGGATAGGTTGCATGTGCCTTATGAGAGGTATTATCTTTTTACTCGTGATTTTGTGTGAGTTTTTTTTTCGTCATTTATTTTGATGATTTACATTTATTTGTATCCTCTATTGCATGTAGCCTTGAACTCGCAATTCTGAGGTTGAAGGAGCAGGAAACAGTATCCAAGAAGCCTTCTCAGAGCCTGAAGGTCTTTCCCTTCTTACCATGATAAAATGTTTTATTGCCAGTTTGCGTGCTGGGGCTTGTATTGATGAAAGATTGTTTCAGAATCTAGCCAAGGATGAATATGAGAGCAACTTTGTTTCAGCAGTAGTTCCTCCAGGTGAGATTGGTGTCAAGTTTGAAGATGTCGGTGCTCTCGAAGACGTCAAGAAGGCTCTGAATGAACTTGTAATTCTCCCAATGCGAAGACCTGAGCTCTTCACCAGTGGAAACCTGTTGCGGGTAACTTAAGACTCTACATGAAACTCATTCATTTTGTTGCATTTCCGACTTGTAAGTGGCTGTTTGATTCTCATTATGTTGATTGATTTATAAAGAGATTATAATGAGGTGAAATGAGTGGTGTAGATTTAAAGGAAGTTTGAAATTTGTGGTTATACATCAGTAGTTGTCAAATCAGCAGTATGTGGGATTATAATGTGTTTTGATAAAGTGAATCAAACACCCTCTAAATATGTGGCATCTTTTGGCAGCCTTGCAAAGGAATATTACTATTTGGACCTCCTGGAACTGGGAAAACCCTTCTTGCTAAGGCACTGGCAACGGAAGCAGGGGCTAATTTTATCAGCATTACTGGTTCAACACTGACATCCAAGGTGTATATCCCTCCACCCTTTGCTTTTTATGTGAGCTTGCCTCCTTTATTTATTATTCGTGCACCAACAGAGAAGCTATGGGAGGGATCTTAAGAAGGGTGGGAATATCTTGTGCATGTCTGCAATGGACACATGATTTAATGATGATGGAAAAAAATATAGAAGTCCTCTCTTAATAGCTCATAGAAGAGATTTTTCAATATGGTGCTGTAGCTTGATATACAGTTAATGCCTATTTCAAGTGTAGCTGCCATCCATTTAGAAATACTATGTGTGGGTTAGACTTTGAGAAAAGGGATCAACTCTAACATGACCATGTTGAGGACAAAGTTCAAATCAGAATTTGCTTCCTCTCTAATAGGTTAGGTTTCTAGATGAGGTACTTTAAAGAAAAATTATTGCGAATAGATCAATCAGGTTACAAAGCCTTGTCTTGTACCATAATTTTGTCAGAAGTTATGTATTGTCCGGAAACTTTCTCTACAATAGGGTATAATTCTTGTCAATACTAAGATAGTTAGAAACTATAGTTTTAGCAGGATCAGCAATTCAAGTAGTTAAAAGAGTCCAATATTTTTTGTTGGGAGGCTAAGCTTGTCCATGGGAAGGTATTATCTACGTTCATAATCGTTTAGGTGTCTAGATTTATATTACGTTTTTTGCTAGTATCTGGGGAGCACAAATATTTGGGGAGTTCGCAAAAATGGCAAGAGCTTGGGGCTTAAGTTAAATAATGTTCATTTTTTTGTAAAAAATGACCACTTTTAGCAGTGAACTGTCATGTAAACCGTCCTATTCAGAATTTACAAATTTATACCGTCTCCAATAAATCCCACCCCACGTCATCCCACTACAGCGCACCATACCCCACTCTCCCTTGCCAATTTGAACTCCCGTTTTTGTACCAGATGAAGTGGCCCTCTGGAGGTGGCAGCATCCTTTAAAGGAGCTTAAATCCTAGCATATAACTGCCATTCATTGTCTCCAATATTAGTACTACCATTCAAATTCCAACCAGTGAATCCTAAAGCACAAGAATTGGAGAAAGCTGAAAATGGAGTAATTGAGAAATTATGCAATGAAGATCCTTAACGCGGTTGGAGTAATCCCACTCTCTGTTCTTGCAAAAAGAAATGAACCCAGAAACCATCAGTTTATCTGTTAAAAGCTCAAAATCTTGCCATTTTAACAATAGTATTAGGTCAATGTTTGTTTCAAAGAAATCTTGAAGGGTGTTTGGCCCAATGTCAGCACCACCTTGATGGAGATGGCACTGCAAGGGTGGCACTGCATTCATCCTACAAATAAGGTTTTGGTGGGTGAGATAGTATAAGGGTGAATTTTATAAATTTGAATGGAATGTAGGGTAAAAAGGATCTTTTTCTCTTAAGAGCTGCCATTTTGTAGAAGGTTCCTGAAGTGACATCTTTGAAGATGTGATAGTAAAAAGAGACATCTGATCTAATTTCCTCTAGATTTTATTTGTTCATAAATGCTTCAGAATAAAGTTTTCTGATAATCCTCAGCACATATAGGTAAGCTTGTTTGCACCATCATCTGGTTCAGGCTGTAAATGTTTGAACTGGACACTATAACAAAATGCTCTCTAGAACAGTTGGTAACCGGCATCTTGCTCTCTGAGCATTAGGCATTGTTGGTTGGTGCATTGTCCTGTGCTATGTTGGTATGGATCAGCACTCGAGAACATAGTAAAATTGTAATGTTGAGCATGCAAGTTAACGTATGACCGTAGTTCGTTGCCATATTTCTGCAAACCGTTTCTACAGTTTGAAAGATTACTTGTACATGTGGGGCATTTGTAGTAAGTCTTGACTTGAGCGTGCGGAGTGTAAGATACTAGTGTTTCATGGACAAACAAAAACTGCCACAAAGAATGGAAGATTGATTGAAGCTACTTGCTAACTAAATATATTTTTAAATTTCCTAGAACAGTTGGTTGACATATATTCTGGCAGAGTATAAACCTCATGAGATGAGCAATCTGCATGTAATCTTAAGCGATGCAGAAATTTGGATATGGAAATAAGACACGTGTAACAATAACCTTTTTATCTCCATATACTTGGCATTTGAAGGTTACTGAAGAGAGGTTAGAGTGTGTAGTAACCGTAAAATCTTGTATGGGCGTATTCTTGCCATTCTGCTCCCTATGCTTTCTTCATTCTAATTCTTCTTTGTATCGTAAAATCCTGCTTGCTTTTTTGCAGTGGTTTGGTGATGCTGAAAAGCTTACAAGGGCACTCTTCTCATTTGCTAGCAAGCTGGCTCCTGTAATTATATTTGTTGATGAGGTGAGACCTGCCCCTTGCGTGCGTGAGTTTCACATGGATCAGTAATTTTCTCTTCAACAACACTGTGTGAGTAGATGCTGATTAGCTAACTTTTGCTAATGGATATTTCTGATGCGGAAGCAAAATTGTCTTCTTGAAACAAGAATGAACTAGTAAAACTTGAAATTTTCTGAGGGAAAAGCTTAACTGAATGGAATTGAATGTTTGAGTGTGTGTACAAACAAACCTAGCTCGTGCTTCTTATAATATAGGCAAAATAATTAACCAATCCTGACTGAACAAGTAAAGAAATTAATCTTCTAAAAAGAAGAGAATGTATCTCCCAATAGAAAAGAAAAACTAATAACTAGTCCCGACATAATTGAACGAGATAATAGTTAACTTCTAGAATTAGCGGTAATACATTAATTTTGGTAATTATCCTACGTCACTCTCCTCCACCATTTTTTTTTTTTTTTGGGGGTTGGGGTGGGGCTTGACCTCAAGTTTTGCAGAATCCAGCAATTAGGAGAAAATAGTCATGCATGAACCTGTTCCATCCCAATTGCACTCGTGCTTAAACAATTTATTGGCATCTTGATCAAAGAGATGGTTCCCATTTGCCCACTTAATGATTTTTTGGAAGTTAAGTATACTTTTCATTGGTTGGAACTCCCCACTTGGACTACATTATTAGATAGTGGCTTGGTTTTAGGATCTTTAATTGCACTCTCACCTGAATGTGTTTGAAGGTCAAGCTCATATTTATTTTCAACTTTTCCACTGTTGCAGTAAGAAAATCTAGAACTCCCATCTTAATGTGCTTTTCTTGATCATCCAACAGTAACTTTTCGGAGTTCTATTTTTTATTATTGGGGTGGGTCATAGATGGCTTGTCTTCTGCTTGAACTGTCATTAGTCAGTTGGCAAGGGTGGTTTCTCTGCTTTGATACTAATCTTGTCATGAAAACAGAATTGTCCAGGGTGCAACCAGTTAATCTTGAAAATTTTGCAAGGACGAAATTTGATCTAAACTGAGTAGATTATTTTAACAGGGACAATGCCATGATTTTTTATAGGACTGAGCTGAATCTAGTGAGGAAAGTTAGT